>JZKD02S1673329.1:676413-691733 GCA_000966675.3 Picea glauca
TGAGGAGATTGCTCATGGAAAGGGTTAACAAGAACAAACAAAAGAGATTGGAAGCAAGCTAGCAAGAGATTGATTGGAGAATTGGTGCAAGACTGTATGGAGGACTGATGCTACAACAGCAAAGGACAAGAACAAGATCATCTTATGTGGTTGATTTTCTTCATGCATGAGCAAGCGTGCGTGTCAGAGCTAGGAGCCATTTAAAGGAGACCTACGACATCAAGGCTCAGGTTGTAAGTTTCACTTTCAGATAATTCAATACATGAATATATCCCTTTCCCATAATGATGATGTCATCTTATTACATGATTCCTTGATCACATGTATAGACTAGGTATTGAATATATTAATTTGCTTGTACTTCGATTGGTTTGTTCTGTTGTGATTGGACGGCACAAAAGCATCGAAGCGGAGTGAGGAACAACAGAGATTTAAGGAGAGCGTTCATAAGGTATGTTCACTATCCATTTCTCTTAGTTCATTCAATAGCTTAGATCTAGGGAAAGAGTAGTATTCTGTCTCGTTTTGTTCTAGATCCAGGTGGATCTAGGGAGATTGGTCTGTGTCCGCACTAACGAATTTATCCATTAACAATTAGCTATGGTAATATGGAGCTAAAAGGTCAATAAAAGTTTCGATAGAATATTTATACTCTCAAGGAAAAAGCATATGTAAATGGTATGGATATCTTTATTTTATAGGTAAAATAATAGTTATCCTTTATATGGTCAAAATAATAAAATATTATATCTAACTAAATCATTTGCTATCCACTAATTGATTTTTACCTTTAATTTAAATAAAATAAAGAGAGGAAAATGAATAAAAGGGGATTATGGCTTTAATTAAATGAAATAACTTTAGGAAAAAAGAGTTTTCCTAAGTTATGCAAGGGAAAAGTTGTGTGAAACTGTGTATGACAAGGGATACGTGGACTATGATGGTGCATATCGATAAGTATTATCCTTTTAGGTTAGGTGTGGAAATAAATGGTGATAACAGATACCCCTAATGTGTGAGGTTATGAGAAAATCACCTGACTCACATACATTATGTTGGTGAAAATCTACAGCAAGAGTGAGTAGATGTGAAAACTTTGTGGTTGTTTCAAAGTCACAGACAAAAGTGGGTGAGAAAACCAAAAACCCTAGTTCTCTATGTTATCACTCTATAAATTTGTTCAACTGATAAAAAAATGAAAGAGGTAACCTACAAACCAACTTTAGATTGGATTCTGACCCTTCCAACTAGAGAGGGCTCTCTCAAACATGTAAAGACTGAAAATACTCAAAAAAATTTGGCAATGAACACACAGAGGTCAGATTATGCAATAGGATAGGTTTTTTTAGGTTTTTAAAAGGGTTGGTAGGACAAACAAGAGGAAGAAAACATCGGGAAATTGGTTCAAATCTTGAAATATACTATGAATATTAATACAGCTAATGTACTCCTGAGGGAACAGAGGAAAAATAAGCATATCCTTCATCAATAAATAGTATTTAGATGATGGAAAGAAAAAAAGAGAGAAAATATCATTACAAATGAGAGCATCAAACAAAGATGAATTCTCAATTGTAACTTTAGAATAAATAACATAAGGTTGACTACAATGAATAGAGAAATTAATAGAGAGTGAATTTTGGACCTGTAATCATTAAACACAACAATTGCATTAACCATATGAAAGGAGCATCTATCAAGGCTGAATTCCAATCTTGTACTCTTAGCTATGCTTAGAAGAAATAACATAAGTGAAATGAATGTGAACAGGAGGAAAACACACTAAAGAATACACAATGATGAATCTGAGCTATCAGAGAGCACTGTACTACTGTATTAATTCATAAGGACATTCTGAGAAATTTACACACAATCCCTTCGCCTTCCTAGCTGAAAATCCCCCCCTTCTCTACTCTTTTACAATGAAATATATAGCACTAAAGGCCCTTTCTAGCTCACAATTTTGAACTCCAACCCATTTCCCAAAATAGAAATAGTTACAAATAGAACATGACACGTTTTAACTGATCGCCTTCTTTTCAGGAGAAAAAAATAGGCTTCAAAACGACACCTGTATTTCTCAAACTGTAATAGTTGTGTAAAATCTAAGAGATTGTTTTGTAGATAATCTCGTTCTGAAGAAAAACCTCTCTCAGTTTCTTGAAATTAATCTCTAACTAGGAGGAATATGTGTCACAAAAACATCTCTTGAACAAGAAATCATAACTGAAAAATATGGCTCCAAGATTCCTTCAAATATCCCAATCCATGACACCTATGTGAAAAATTAACAAGGTTAATGTTCTTGGGTCCTTGCTTGACAATAACCTCCTTTTAATTTTGAAAATTCATTCTAGTTCTTCCATAAATCATCCTATAAGTCTCAACTTCTACGGAAACTGACTGCTACATCCTCTTTGAAATGTCACTTGTGCTTTTTTCAAATATAATTTTATTTATCCATATTCTCCTTAAATATTTGGGAATAATTTATTTGAGTAAAAATAATTCCCAAATATTTTTTATCCTATAAAATTAAATTTCCATATTTTAATTCATGCTCATCGTTTTGAAAAACCATTTATTCCATGTCTTGTTTTTCCCAATTTACCATTTCACTGTGAAAACTATTTACCGGTTTGCTTCCCATGGTTTTTAAAACCATGTCTTGGAAACCATCTTGGTAAACTATGAAAATATCCCTTGATCTTCCCCTTTTACTTCTGTAAAAACCTTGGATAAACAATTGTCCAAATCTTTTGTTCATGTACATTTTCTTCTTTATGATTCTTTTCCATAGCAATAAACATTAATTTCTCTGCTATGTAAAATTTAAATTTTACCTCTGTAAAACTTTTTCACCTCGAGGAAGAAATTTTCTGTGGCATTGGAAACTCCATGATTTGTTTTGAAACGCAACAAACCAATGATACCTTAATGAAACCGAACCAATATATCAAATGGCTTGCAATAGTGTTTCCAAACTTGGGAAGAGTGGTTTTAATCCACACCACCCTTACCTCTGAAATGCATCATTTAAGGACACATGCTCCAACACCAAAACAATGGTTTGGATTTCCGGACCACTTCAAAAAATTAACTTGCGTTTACTTTCAACCCCGGAAATGGGTATGCGCCCTCCATCCACCATTTGACTTTTCAATATGAAAATTTGAGATTCGTTCCCATGACTTGACGTGAGGTCATGAATTAAATCTTGGATTAAATATTAATATAAATATTTTAGTATAAAATTATTTGTATTAACAATAATAAACCCTTTTCCATTTTTTTAAGGACTTTGGGCATATGAGGCTCCTCACATGACTTTGTGGATAGGATAAGGGAGTTTAATCTTAATAAATGAAATGTTTTTAATTTTCAATGGGAATATGATAATAAGGGTAAAAATGAATGAAGTGATGGGACTGAGGAATTTAGATAAGCATTAAGGATAGATATAGGTTTAGGATATTTTCCAATTTTGACTCATAGAGAACATGACTATTTTGGATGATTAGTTGAGTGAAGGATTTAGGTGATGGTAGCTTGACGGAGCTGGTGAAAACGTTTTAAAATCTGAGTGGAAAGATATCACAGGGACAAGATGCTTTGGAAAAAATAATACAAATTAGCATGTGATAACACTTTATTGATTAGATTTCTTCATATCTATGTTATTAAAAAATAGAAAATTTGTTCAATATAAAATATACTTGAATAACAAAAACATGTAAAGAATCAAGATGATCTATAATTCCCAATAACCAGAGTACAAATAAGATACACTTGTGAAGAGTCCGATAAAGACAAATAGCTCTTGGTGCCCCCGTCATGGGATGGTTTCGCTTTCTTTCTTGGAGGGGTGGTAGGACTGGCTAGACTTCTCCTCTTGGTTGAAAGTAGTTATGGCAAGATGGAGCTAAATGGGCAATAGAATTTTGGCAGCATCTTTGTATTCTCAAAGAAAAATCATATGGAAATGGTATGGCTCTCTTTATTTTATCAGTAAAATAGTGGTTATCCTTGATATGGTCAAAATAATAAAATATGTTATCTAACCAAATCAATTATTACCCAATAATTGATTTTTACCTTTAATTTAAATAAAATAAAGAGGGGAAAATGCATAAAAGGGGATTATGTTTTTAACTAAGTGAAATAACTTTAGGAAAAAAATGTTTTTCCTAAGTTATGCAAGGGAAAATTGGTGTTAAAGTGTGTATGACAAGGGATACATGGACTATGATGGTGCATATCAATAAGGCTTAGCCTTTTAGGTTAGGTGTGCAAATAAATGGTGATAACATATGCCCCCAATGTGTGAGGTTAGGATAAAATTGCATGAGCAACATACATTATGTTGGTGCAAATCTACAGTATGGGTGATTAGATGTGCAAAATTTGTGGTTGTTTAAAAGTCATAGACAAAAGTGGGTGAGAAAACCAAAAACCCTAATTCACTATTGATTAGGTTTCTTCAGATCTATGCTATTTAGAAATAGAAAAGGCATGCAATAGAAAATATACATGAATAAAAAAAATGTAAAGAATCAATATGATCTATAATTCTCAATAACCATATTAAAAATAAGATACACCTATGAAGATACCGATGAAGACAAATATATCTTGGTGGCCCCTTCATGGGAGGTTTCTTATTTCTTATCATTTATATCTATGGTAGCACCGGTTAGACTTCTCCTCTTGGTTGAAAGTAGCTATGGTGAGATGGAGCTAAAAGGTCAATAGAATTTTCAACAATATCGATGTACTCTTAAGGAAAAATCATATAGAAATGGTATGGCTCTCTTTATTTTAGAGGTAAAATAGTGGTTATCCTAGATATGGTAAAAATAATAAAATATTATATTTACCCAAATTAATTGTTATCCACTAATTGATTTTTACCTTTAATTTAAATAAAATAAAGAGGGGAAAATGCATAAAAGAGGATTATGGTTTTAATTAACTGAAATAAATTTAGGAAAAGGGGGTTTTACTAAGTTATACAAGGGAAAAGTGTGTGAAAATGTGTATGACAAGGGATACATGGAATATCATGGTGCATATCAGTAAGGCTTATCCTTTTAGGTTAGGTGTGAAAATAAATGGTTATAAAAATGCCCCATGATGTGTGAGGTTATGAGAAAATTGCATGACCGACATACATTATTTTGGTGTAAATCTATAGCAAGGGTGATCAGATATGAAAACTTTGTGGTTGTTTCAAAGTAACAAACAAAAGTGGGCGAGAAAACCAAAAACCCTAGTTCTCTATTGATTAGATTTATTCTAATCTGTGATATTCAGAAATAGAAAAGGCATGAAATAGAAAGTATACATGAATAAAAAAAAGATGTAAATCATCAAGATGATCTATAATGCCTAATAACCAGAGTACAAATAAGATACACTTATGAAGAGACCGATGAAGACAAATATCTCATAGTGGAACCTCTGTGGGAGGGTTCTTATTTCTTTACCAGATGTGTGGTAGTACTATCTAAACTTTTCCTCTTGGCTGAATGTAGCTATGGTGAGATGGAGTTAAAAAGTTAATGGATATTTTGGTATCATCTATGTACTCTCAAGGAAAAATCATATGAAAATGGTATGTCTCTTTTACTTTATAGGTTAAATAATGGTTATCCTCGATATGGTCAAAATAATAAAAATATATATTTAACCAAATAAATTTCTATCCACTAATTGTTTTTTACATTTAATTTAAATAATATGAAGAGGGGAAAATGCATAAAAGGGGATTATTACTTTAATTAAGTGAAATAAATTTAGGGAAAAGGGGTTTTCCTAATTTATGCAAAGGAAAAGTGGTGTGAAGTGTGTGAGACAAAGGATACATGGAATATGATGGTGCATATCGGTAAGTCTTAGCCTTTTAGGTTAGGTGTGCACATAAATGGTGATAACGAATGCCCCCAATGTGTGAGGTTAGGAGAAAATCATATGACCAACATACATTCTATTGGTGCAAATTTGCATCTAGGGTGAGAAAATGTGCAAAATTTGTGGTTGTTTCAAAGTTAGAGACAAAAGTGGGTGAGAAAACCAAAAACCCTAGTTTTCTATTGAATAGATTTCTTCATATCTATGTTGTTTAGAAATACAAAATGCATGCAATAGAAAATATACTCGAGCAACAAAAATATTTAAAGAACCAATATGATCTATAATTCCCAATAACTAGAGTATAAATAAGATACACTTGTGAAGATACCGATGAAGACAAATATCTCTCGGTGGCCACTTTATGGGAGGGTTCTTCTTTCTTTCTCGGATGTGTAGTAGCACCGGATAGACTTCTCCTCTTGGATGAATGCAGCTATGGTAAAATGGAGCTAAAAGGTCAATAGAAGTTTCGATAGCATCTATATACTCTCGAGGAAAAATCATATGGAAATGGTATGGATCTATTTATTTTATAGGTAAAATAATGGTTATCATTTATATGGTCAAAATAATAAAATATTATATTTAACCAAATCAATTGTTATCCACTAATTGATTGTTACCTTTAATTTAAATAAAATAAAGAGGGTAAAATGCATAAAAGAGGATTATGGCTTTAATTAACTGAAATAACTTTAAAAAAAGGGTTTTCCTAAGTTATGAAAGAAAAAAATGGTGTGAGAGTGTGTATGAAAAGTGATACATGGAATATGATGGTGCATATCAGTAAGGCTTAGCCTTTTAGGTTAGGTGTGAAAATAAATGGTGATAACAAATTCCCCCCCTAATGTGTGAGGTTAGGAGAAAATCGCATGACCAAATTACATTATGTTGGTGCAAATCTGAAGCAAGGGTGAGAATATGTGAAAACTTTCTGGTTGTTTCAAAGTCATAGACAAAAGTGGGTGAGAAAAAAAAATCCGTAGTTCTCTATTGATTAGATTTATTCTAATTTGTGTTATTTGGAAACAGAAAAGGCATGCAATAGAAAATATACTTGAATAACAAAAAGATGTAAAGAATCAAGATGGTCTATAATTCCCAATAACCATAGTAGAAATAAGATACACCTATGAAGAGACTCATGAAGACAAATATCTCACGGTGGCCCCTCCATGGGAGGGTTCTTCTTTCTTTCTCAGATGTTTGGTAGCACTATCTAGACTTCTCCTCTTAGCTAAAAGTAGTTATGGTGAGATGGAGCTAAAAGGTCAATGGAAATTTTGATAGTATATTTTTACTCTCAAGGTAAAATCATACAGAAATGGTATGTCTCTTTTATTTTATAGGTAAAATAATGGTTATCCTTGATATGGTCAAAATAATAAAAAATTATATTTAACCAAATCAATTGTTATCCACTAATTTATTTTTACATTTAATTTAAATAAAATAAAGAGGGGAAAGTGCACAAAAAGGGATTATGGATTTAATTAAGTGAAATAACATTAGGAAAAAGGGGTTTTCCTAAGTTATGTAAGGGAAAAGTGTTGTGAAAGTGTGTATGACAAGGGATACATGGACTCTGATGGTGCATATCGGTAAGGCTTAGCCTTTTAGGTTAGGTGTGCAAATACATGATGATAAAAAATGCCCCTCAATGTGTGAGTTTAGGATAAATTTGCATAACTGACATGCATTATGTTGGTGCAAATTTGCATCAAGGGTGAGTAGATGTGAAAACTTTGTGGTTGTTTCAAAGTCACATAAAAAAGTGGGTGAGAAAACCAAAAACCCTAGCTCTTTATTAATTAGATTTTTTTTTATCCATGCTATTCAAAAATAGAAAAGGAATGCAATAGAAAATATACTTAAATAAAAAAAATATGTGAAGAATTTGTTATGCACCTGGTTATGTTATATTGAGTAGAAACAAGAATATCATAGAAATTACCAACAAAACAACAAAATATAGAGAATAACACTCCAAAATGATACCTTTATTGAAACAAAAGCAATGTTCACTTGCCTCTTCGAGGGGGAAACCTCCAACAAAGAAGCACTCTATTACAATAATTCTCAAGACAAAGACTTCTCATGCCCTGGACTCCTATTTATACTAAATCTATCTACCAAAAGAACAATCTAGAGGAAGATATTTCTAGAAGTGGAAGCTTCTATTAGGTCTTCTTACATTTGACTTATTCTCCTTATTTTTAGGCATTATTTATTAATATCAGCCTTTATTACATGGAAAATATATTATTCTACCTACGTGAGGGGTTAGGGAGGTTATCTCCCTAACATGCCCTCCCCCTTAAAAACAATCTTGGCCTCAAGGATTGAGATGAGAAAATTGTTGCAGAATGGTAGCCAATTCCCAGGTGGCATCTTTTGTTTGTGTGTCCTTCCAGTGAACTAAAACTTCCTTGATAGTGTTCTAGCGTAGACGACTCTCGCGCTAATCCAAGACTGCTAGGGGATACAACCAAATGGAACCTTCTTCATCCAAATTAGGTAGACTAGTCTGAGTCTGGCACCTAGTTTTGAGCACTTTCTTTAAACAATAAACATGAAAAATGGAGTGGAGCTTAGAGTGACTGGGTAACTCTAACTGGTAGGCCACTAGACCCACTCTCTTGAGAATGCGATAAGGACCATAAAATTTGGGGGAAATTTTCTGGCAGTGTTGGGATTTGAGTGAATTTTTCTTATAAGGTTGCAAACGAAGAAACACCTGGTCCCCTTCAATAAATTCACATTCAAAATGGACCTGATCCACTTGTTGTTGCATGTGATTCTGATCCATAACTAAATTTTCTTTGAGAGTACAGAGAATGGCCATGCATACTGTAAGATTTTGATCCACTTGTTGAACTTTGGAGACACCGGGAATGTATACTATAACTGAGGGTGTCTTTTTTCCATAGACTACTTCAAAGGGAGTCATGAAAGTGGCGGTATGGTAAGATATGTTGTACCACCATTCAACGATGGGTAACCACTGAACCCATTCATTTTTTCTATCAGATTCTAAACACCACAAATAGGTTTCCAAACACTTATTGATCACTTCATTTTGTTCATCAGCCTAATGATGATATGTTTTGATGAGATGTAATTTTGTTCCCTCGGGTCAGAACAATTCTTTCCAGAAAGTGTTAGTGATAGTTGGATCACGGTTAGAAAAAAAAGAATGAGGCATGCCATGGAGTTTGAAGATATTGTCCATAAAAATTTGAGCCACGGTGGAAGTTATGGATGGGTGTTGAATAGCACATAAATGAGCATATTTGGAAAGATTATCCACTACTACCATGATGAATGACCTATTTCCTGATTTAGGTAAGCCAACAATGAAGTCCATAGAAATATATGTCTGAATAGTAGGTGGAATTGGAAGTGGTTGGAGTGTGCTTGGAGCCTTAACTGTCTCACCCTTATTCCATTGATAGGTATCACATTCAGCCACAAAGGTGCATATTTCCTATTTCATATCATCCAGGAGAAAAGAATGTTTGACCATGTCATTGTTTTTCATAAAATCAGAATGCCTAGTTGTAGGTGAAGCATGAAACTCAAAGAGCACAGTGGATTTAAGGTTTAATTTTTTGCTTAAATATAGGATACCTTTATAACGAATCTCATCATGGTGCCATGAGTACCCTAGAGAAGCTTTTGGATCTTGTTGCGGTGTTTGGATCAGTCTTGAAAGTTTGGGGTCTTGCAACCATTCCTAGAAAACCTCTTGAAGCCAATCCGTGACAATGAAAGAGAGGGAAAAAAGGGACATGTATTCTTGATATTTCCTAGAAAGGGCATCAACCACCACATTTTCTTTTCCTTTTTTTGTAGAGGATCTCATAATCATATCCAAACATCTTGGTTACCCATTTTGTTTCTCTAGGGAATACATTCTTTGTTCCAGAAAATACTTGAGGCTTTGATGATCAATTTTAATTTGGAATCGTTTCCCCAAGAGATAAGGATGCTAGAGATCCACAACAGGCAGAATAGTCAACATTTCCTTTTCATAGGTGGATGGGCCCAAATGGCACTCGAACAATTATTTTCTGGTGAAATCCAAAGTTCAACCATATTGCATGAGGACAACCCCAATGCCTTTACCATAAGCATCACACTCCAGTACAACGGTCTTGTTGAAGTCAGTGAGAGCCAGAATAAGACTAGTGCACATAATCGCTTTCAAATCTTGGAAGGAATTTTCTGCTGTTGGAGTCCAACTAAAAGAATTTCTTTTAAGGATCATTGTGAGGGGAGTTGCAATTTTTCTATAATTCTAAAAAAAATTGCAATAATAGCTCATCAAACCTAGGAAGCCACGCAACATTTTAAGAGTTTTCGGGCATGGTTGATCATGTATAGATTCCATTTTCTTCGAATCCACCTTGACACCATCCTTTCTAACAATATGTCCCAGGTACTCAACTTTAGAGGCTCCAAACGCACATTTATACTACTTAAGAAAAATTTTGTGCTAAGATAGTATTGTAGAACTTGATCCACATGGGAAAGATGGGCTTGCCAAGTTTTTCTATAGATGAGAATATCATCAAAGAAAACCAAGAAAAAATGGCAGAGGAAAGGATAGAAGACATGATTCATGAGACTTTGAAAAGTGGAGGGAGAATTATAGAGGTCGAATGGAATAACCAAGAACTCATAGTGATCCTCATGAGTTATGAATGCAGTCTTGGGAATGTCTTATTCTTTCATACGAAACTAGTGGTATCCAGAGCGGAGATCAAGTTTGGTAAAATATTGATCACCACTTAATTCATCCAAAAGGTCATAAATGACAGGAATGGGAAATCTATCTTCTATGGTTAGTTTGTTGAGAGAATGAAAATGAGGACACATGCACCACATACCTTCTTTCTTGAGTACCATGACTACTGAATAAGAATAGGGGTTGGTAACGAAAAGGATGACACCGACTTCTAGCAATTCTTGAACAATCTTCTCAATTTCATTCTTTTGGGCAAAGGGATGATGATAAGGGTGAACATTTGGAGGAATATTGCTTGGAGATAGAGGAATGGAATGATCATGGACACCTCGAGAAGGGGGAAGTCCCTAGGGGTTTGAAACATAGCTTATTGTTGGGAGAGGATAGATTGGAGGTTGGGATGGACCAAGGGTGCCTCAACTTCCTAAATGGAATGAAGTTGGGCAATAATGCTATAATGACCTTTTCTGAGGAGCTTTTCCATTCAGTGGGAACTGATGATCTCTAGTGACCCTATTGTTATCTCTTGGAACTGGTGTTGTTGGACCTCCTACTAGAATTGCATGGTTAATTTCTAGAAATCCATGGTGATAGGTTTGAGAGTGTGTAACAATTCAACACCAAGTACAATGCCACAATTTCCCATGTCAATAGCAAACATATGAGATTTCAGCTAGTACTAATCAATTTGGAGGCACACATTTTCACAATTCCCTCCACATTTCATGGAACCCCTGTTGGAAATAATGCTTTGGAAATTATTAACTAGATGGATATAGAAATTGACTTCTTGACCAATGTGATGATGGATAAAATTATGGGTGTTTTCACTTTCAACTAGAATGATGAATTTTTGGTTCTTAATGTAGCCAATTAACTTGAGGTTTTTGGGAGCAGAGAAACCAGAGAGTGAATTCAGGGAAATTAGTGGTTCAACTTCTGGTGGATCAGAGGGTGGATGAATATCGGTTGGTGGGGGTATATCAGGTACATGGGAAACATTGACCTCTTCTTAAGAAACATCCTCAGTCATAGCCATAAAAATCTTATGTTCCTTAAATGTTTTCCCCTGAAAATACTTTTCATCACAATTATAACAAAGACGCTTAAGTTGGCATTCAACCATTTCAACTCGAGTCAATTTTTGGATCTGGAGGGAAGTGGTGGGAAGTGTGGGTTTAGGGTGAGGAATAAAATGTTTTTTTTTTGGTTTGGGATGAGACTACTTATTATGCTTCCTTGGCCCTTTTATTAGATTCCAACCAAGTCTAGGGGCGATCCATGAGGACATGGGCACATATTTCATCCTTGAGGCCACTAATAAAGAATTACCTGAAAAAATCATTTGTCATGCCATTT
Organism: Picea glauca; assembly: GCA_000966675.3. NCBI lineage: Eukaryota > Viridiplantae > Streptophyta > Pinopsida > Pinales > Pinaceae > Picea > Picea glauca. The sequence continues at coordinate 688,436 of JZKD02S1673329.1, forward strand.
GTTTTGAAATCCAATTTATCAAAGGAAACTATAAACTCTTCCATTGTGCCAGTTTGTTTCAACTTGTTCAAATGTCCTAAATGATGGGTAGTGTCAAAGTGGTCATAAATAACTACAAAAAACTGTGTCCTATCCACATACCCTTGGCATTCCTTTTTACATCATTGACACAAATGCTAGTGTTCAGGATCCAAATGGAGAACACCATCATGGATTTTGGTCAAATCATTGGTAATGTCGTGAAAAGAGAAGTAGTGTTCCATTTGGGTGACCCAATCCATGGGGTCTGAGCCATCAAATTTGTTCACATCCACTCTAGGAAGGCGTAGGTCATGCTGAAAGTGATTGGACTGAAAATTATGGGAAGTGGATGAAGTATCACCTTTGGGGTGAAAAGGTTGGTTAGATGAGGGAAGGCCTCCAGGAATATTCATTTTGGAAAAGAGTTTCCTCAAAAAGGATTCAAGTTGGCTTTATATGTGGGCAGAGGGGTCTTTCGTCATGTCCTATTTCAGGGATTCCATTTTGGCATCTATGGTGGAATGCATGGAGTAATTGATGGTGGAAATATCGGTATTGATTTTTCGCAATTCCTTCTGGGCTGTGGAGATATCAAATGACAAGGCATTGAAGTGTGCTTCAAGGTCTTGATTGCGGGTATGGTCCATGGTGAAAGGGGGACACAGGAAGGGGGCAGGTGGGTTCACATAGAAAATGGGTTACGGGAGAAGGGTATCATGATGATCAGGGCGAAAAGGGGAATCCAATGGGATAGGTCCCAAATAAGGGGGTTGAGAGGGGGTCGGGACCACAGGAAAAAAAAAGATGAAAAATGATAAGTATCACTACGATTACTACAAAAGGAGGAATCCAATGGGATAAGTATCAAATAAGGGTGTGAGTAGGCCCCATACTTTTTTTTGTTTTGTTTTTTGTTTTTTACTCATGTAGAGTTATACTCCGATTTGAATAATATTGTAGTGGTGAAATGCCTAAATTCTTAACAGGAATAAATGTGTAGTAATTTTGCAACCAGAATGCAGGAGGCAAGGTTACACGACAATAGATCTTGTTTGTACCTTTTATGTTATGGATCTGTCCCAAGGGTTGGGTGTTTAGGGTTCCTACAAACAAGGGTTTGTCCTATGCCATAGATCTTTGATATATGTGTAGCGTCAAATAGTAGGACTCAACCCAATATCTTGGGGCACCAACTAAGGAGGCTAGACTGTACCCTTAGATGTACTACCCGATTACCCAAGTACTAGAGAGTATATTCCTAAGTGTTGTTCTTGGTGGCATTATAACATTTAGGCAGTCGATCAATTGATCTATAGCGAGGTTCAAGATGCTTAGGCAGATTGTATACATGTGTTGTCTAATGTGCTACCACTCGAAGGGGTACCAATAGGGGTTATAAAGGTGTCCAACAATCTCACCTTAAAAATATCTTGTATTTCCTTTGTGTATGCTTCTGAGACCATGGATTTATGCGTTGAATAACATATCATTGTAGTTTAAAGACATTGGAACACATCTCTACCCTGGAAAAAAAAATTACCCACAATTCCTATGCAGGAAAGTGCTATGATACCACTTGTTATGCACATGTTTATGTTATATTGAGCACAAATAGGAATATTACAGAAATTACCAACGACACAATAGAATATAGAGAATAGCACATCAAAATGATACCTTTATTGAAACGGAAGCAATGTCCACTTGCCCCTTCAAGGGGGAAACCTCTACCAGAGCAACGCTCTATTAGAATAATTCCCCAAAAAAAGACTTTTCATGCCCTCGACTCCTATTTATACTAAATCTATCTACCAAAAGAACAATCTAGAGGAAGATATTTCTAGAAGCGGAAGCTTCTATTAGGTCTTCTTACATTTGGCTTATTCTCCTTATTACCAGGTCTTATTTATTAATATCGACCTTTATTACATGGAAAATGTATTATTCTACCTACGTGAGGGGTTAGGGAGTTTAGGTCCCTAACAAAATCAATGTGATCTATAATGCCCAATAACTAGACTACAAATAAGATACACCTATGAAGAGATCAATGAAGACAAATATCTCTTGGTGGCCCCTCCGTGGGAGGGTTCTTCTTTCTTTCTCGGATGTGTGGTAGTATTATCTAGACTTCTCCTCTTGGATGAAAATAGCTATGGTGAGATGGAGCTAAAAGGTCAATAGAAATTTCGGCAGCATCTTTGTACTCTCAAGTAAAAATCATATGGAAATGGTATATCTCTTTTATTTTATAAGTAAAATAATGGTTATCCTCAATATGGTCAAAATAATAAAATTTTGTATTTAACCAAATCAATTGTTATCCACTAATTGATTCTTACCTTTAATTTAAATAAAAAAAAGTTGGGAAAATGGATAAAGGGGGATTATGGATTTATTTAAGTGAAATAACTTTAGGAAAAAGGGGTTTTCTGAAGTTATGCAAGGTAAAAGTGGTGTGAAAGTGTGTATGACAAGGGATACATGGACTATGATGGTGCATATCGGTAAGGCTTAGCCTTTTAGTTTAGGTGTGCAAAACAATGGTGATAACACTAAGATCCACTATATCAGACCATATTTGTTGGTCCTCCAATGGATCTTCAGAGAAATCCATGATTTTTTCCTCCATACTGTGAAAAACCCTAGTCCTTCACAAGCCCTAAACCCTCATCTATGAACAATTGATGTCCTTTAGACATTCTTCTATATTGTCCGAGAAGACCCCACACCAAAATTCAATCCTTTGAGAAGTAAAATCAATATTGATTTCCTATCATTGATCTATGAAGTGAATGACTAGTTACTTGTCAATTCTTCGTGTAAATTTTCATGGCATAATGGCCAGAACCATTTGTCAAGTGATTTAACTCCACGGAATGATCAACCATAATGTTGAGAAGTTGTTGTCATTCTCCATGTGACTTATGTAGTGCCTCAACCTTAATTGTCGATGGGTGAATTGAATTGACTAGTGATGTGATGTCAAGCTAAACCAATTGTTGATGTGCTGGTAACAAAACTCAGACTAGTGGGTTGTCAAATGAATAGTGTCTTATAATGAACTCCTTCAATCATCCAAAACCCTAGCTTGCAACTGATTAAACCTCTCCTAGCACCCTACACACCTCAAACCTAGATCCTCCCTTGTGTAACCTCATACACGAATCCTTAAACGTATAACCTCGAACATGGATGCTCCCATCATCATACATGAATCCTCTTTTATCATGTTCCTCACATGTAGTCCCATCTCACTATATATATATATATATAT
>JZKD02S1673329.1:735316-765464 GCA_000966675.3 Picea glauca
CTCCATATCATCAAAACAGCAGTGAAGTCATTCATGGCACTGAATTAAGTTCACAACATTCCAGAAGGGTCAAAAAACTAAACAAAGTAACCAAAAATTGAAGGGCGCTTTACAGCAGTAGAGTGTGCGCACGTATGCGCGGGACAAAAATGTGTTGCACGTGCATGCGCGCGCCCGACGCACGACTGTCCACATAAAAAGTCGCGCATCTGCTAATTCGGTGCATTAATTGCTTAAGTCGGCCTCTCGATCACCTGTGGACCGGCCCCCGAGATGATTTGACCCTCGGATCAGGGTCAGCTCTACAAATCCGACAAATTTATGGCTTAAGCGAACCCTAAACAGGTCTGTGTTTACACCGGAAGCTGGTTACGTGACCGACTGGAAATTGCTATAAATAGCCGTGGATACCCACTGTTTCAGCAGAGAATTCCCAGCAAAGTTACGCTGTCCAGATTCAGAGCTCAGTCTTTTTGACAAGCCATCCAGGAGCGGCCTAACTAAGAGTTCTTTCAATGTTCATTTCAGCTCTACTCATTTTGTAAAGAAAGCACAATCTTGAGAGCCCCAAAGGACCTTCCATTGGAGGGATAGGGAACCTTTATCTCTGCCCTCAGCGTGTACTCTGGTTTCGCTAATAGATCAAGCCTTGAAACCATTGAGGACTCCCTTATCTCATGTTTGATATTTCTGTTTGCTTTCGAATTGTTATTTAGTTGTTAGATAGATTGTATGCTGTTTTTGTTTTCTGTTTCCTATTAACCCTTGCTTCTACAGATGTTCTGCCTTGGTGAACCCAACAAGGCATGCTGAATGGTCTCCATTTTGCTCACCTGCTGACGGATTGACCACGAACAATTAGTCACTTTAAAAGGATAACTACGGTGGCTCTCAAGCCTTAGAGACCTTTAAATACAATATCAACTCTAGAAATAAAGAATCCCCTATATTCTTTAGAGGAATAACAATAGGACTAGGGACGCTAGAAATAACTGACTCCAAACCCTCCCAGAGAGGTCGAAAATCCCTCATTTCCCTAGCATAGAAGCAAGCTAACTCTAAAGTTAGAAGTGGAAGATATGTGTTCTTAATTTGTGCGCTTAGACAAAATTCCCCTTAGGGATGTTCCAAAGGATGTTCCAAAATTATTTTTACAACGCTAAACTACATAGGGCTAGACAATTCCTCAAACAAATTGGCCCTTAAGTGATTAATTTAAGTACACAATCCATCAATCATTTTCTTGGAATAGATTATGACATATGGGGAGAAGGTTATTAATAAATCATTAAGAATACTAAATGGTTGGTATTTGATTCTTTGTGAAGATCTGGGGGGGACTTCACTAGATGGAAAAAATTATCATTCTCCCTAACAAACTCCTATGCTTTCGTATCAAGGATATGTTGGTTTTGGAGCATGATTATCTTCTTGATTCAGAGGTATTTTTTTCCAGCCATGCTTATACCCCATGAAGAATTTACACTCTAAAATAATGTACACTCCTCCATGCGAGGGAGTGCAAGGGGGGCTTTCCCCTCCTGCGGGGTCCGAGGGAAAGTGAGGGTTTCGGAGCAAAGCCCCTGAAATAAAATTTTCCTTGTAAATGTATATTTCAATTTCATAGTAAATCTAGACCATTCATTATAAGGTCACATATTTGATGGTAGAAGTTATGTTAGGGTTTTTTTCCCTAGAAGGAAACCCTCTTTTATGTGAGAAATGTATTTTGGCTGTGTATCATTGCAAATATTTTATTTTGAGCAAGGATATTGTGAGAGAAAGAAGAGGAAGTTACAATGAGTGTGTTATAGGTTGTATCCCTTCATTTGGTGGATAATAAAAAAGAAGTACCTGTAAATTTCTCTTGTGGATGTATCCCACACTGGGTGAACCATGTATATCTATGTCTCTATTGTATTGTGTATCTTATGTGTTTTATTCCCGCATTTGTTTTTATTTATTTCTCCATAATCCCATTTTTCTAACAACTGGTATCAGAGTGAAAAGGTAACTCGTAGGAAAAGAGGGTTCCTGGTTTGAGTGAGAGAAATGACGAAAGATGGAAAGTTTAGGGTCGAGAAATTTAATGAAAAAAACTACTAGTTATGGAAGATGCAGATGGAAGATTATTTATATCAGAAGCATTTATTCCTACCATTGGGTGGAATAAAAAATAAGGTGATGGCCATGAAGGACGAAGAATGGTAGGTTCTTGATAGAAAGGAACTAGGAATTATACGGGTGAGCTTAGAAACATTAGTGGGATTCCATATTTCGAAATAAAAGAAAATGAAGGATTTGATGGATTCATTGGCTAAACTGTATGAAAAACCCTCGGCGTCCAATAAGCTATTTCTAATGAAGAGATTGTTTAATATGAATATGTCAAAAGGTGGGTTTGTTTCAGATTATTTGAATGAAATTAATACGGTTACTAATCAACTAAGTTTTGTAAAAGTGGACTTTGATGATGAGGTTAGGGCTCTTCTAATATTGTGCTCATTACCAGAAAGATGGAATGGCTTGGTCATGGCTGTAATTAACTTTATCTCTGGTTCAAACACTCTAAAATTTGATGATGGTGTTGGTGTTATCCTTAGCAAGGAAATGCGGTGGAAAAGCACATGTGAGACATCAGGTAATGCGTTAAACATGGAGAACATGCGAAGACAAAAGGATAGAGGAAAGGGCTCAGGGAACCATAGGAATTATAGGAAGGGAAGATGCAAATCCATACTTGGAAACACAGAGTGCTGGAATTGTGGGAAGAAAGGACATCTGAAGAAAAACTGCAGAGCTCCAAAGAAACAAAGAAATGGACAGTAAGAGAAAAATTAGGAAGCAAATGTAAGAGGTGATGTGTTACAAGATGCTTTCATTCTTTCTATAGATAATATTTCCGAGTCTTGAATAGTATATTTAGGGGCTTCATTTCATGCCACATCCCATAAGAAACATTTTCTAGATTATGTTCAAGGTGATTTTGGACAGGTTCAATTGGGTGATGATGCACCATGCAAAATTGTTGGAATGGGAAAGGTAAAAATAAAGAAAAGGAATGGAAACCAATGGTTGTTGAAAGAGGTAAGACATGTTCCATATCTAAGGAAAAATCTTATTTCAACAGGGCAGTTGGAAAGTGAAGGTTTTATATCCATATTTACGGATAAGGTGTGAAAGGTCACCAAAGGATCATTGGTGATAGCAAAAGGAGAGAAGGTAGGTACATTGTATTTATGTACTAGCAATACTAACTCTTCTATATCTTTAGATTCTACAGGAGTGGATACAACACTGTGGCATCATAGGATTGGACACATGAATGAGAAGGGGATGCAGATACTTCACAAAATAAATTTGTTTTCAGATCTTAAACAAATTGATTTGGATTTCTGTGAGCATTATGTTTATAGAAAATAGAAGAGAATCATATTTCTCAGAGTCGGAAAAGAAAACAAGAGTGAAAGTTTAGATCTTGTGAATACATATGTATGGGGACCAACTCAGGTATCATATATTGGTCGATCTTAGTATTATGTTAATTTTATTGATGGTGCAACTAGAAAAACATGGGTTTATTGCATTTGACAAAAATATGATGTTTTTGATACTTTTAAGAGATGGAAAGCTTTGGTTGAGAATGAGACAGAAAAAAGGTTGAAGTGTCTCATATCAGACAATGGAGGTGAATGTTGCAGCAAGGAGTTTGATGATTACTGTTCATACCATGGGATTCATAGAGAGAAGACAATTCTAGGAACACCATAAGAAAATGGTGTGTCAGAAAGGATGAACATGACAATCATGGAGCATGCAAGGAGTATGAGATTGCATGCTAGTTTTCCAGTACAGTTATAGGTAGATGCTATAGATACTATTGTTTACTTAATAAACAAAGGACCTTCAATATCTTTGGATGGTATAATTCCAGAGGAGGCATGGACAGGTAAAAAGGTAAACTATTATTTTTTGAATACTTTTGGTTGTGAAACATTTGTCCAAGAAGTAAACCTTTATTGGATATAGTGCTAATGATTTTGATTATCACTTATGGGATTATGAAAATCACAAAATCATTAGGAGTAGAGATGTCATATTCAATGAGAAGGTCATGTACAAAGATCAGTTGCAGGGAAAGATCAGTTGAAGGTCATGTATTGAGGCCACTTTTAATAAATAGGCCTCTTGTAAACACAATAAATGTTAGAGGGATTACTAGAATGTTCCTCCTCTAGAATATTCTTAGGTGGTAGCTAGAATTATATAAAGGGGTAAAAAAAATCTAATGGGCATGTTGATGAGAATTTTATTTCGAGCATAGCTCATTAGGAGGTTTCCCCCCCGAAGAGGTAAGCAATCAAGAGTGGATCCCTTCCTTAAAAGGATTGATTGTATGGTATTTTCCTCCCTCAAGGGTTTTTATATAATAATGTGGGATTTATTCCATATCTTTTGTGGTGATTTATTATTTAGATATTTGGTACTTAAAAAGTTGTATCAAAGCACTTTCTTCAACCAAGAAAAAGGGGTAATTTTTAAATTTTTGTAGGGTTTCAAAAGACACAAAAAAAGGGTTGCGACACTTAGGTCAATTACTATAGCTTTATGTATAAAATTTGATGGAATTGGTTGTATATCTAAGTTCCTCTTGGGAAGAAAACCAATAAAAAAAAAACACTCAAATTGGAGTTCGTGAGGCCAATATATTGGTAATTTAAAATCAATCGTTTTTCAGGGTTTTTCCGTGGAGAACTACGCAATTTTGCATATTTATATAGAAATTGGTGCATAATTTTCCCAAACCACTTATGTATCTGAGTTCATCCCAAAAAATAAATTGATTTCAAAAAACAAATCATCTAAATTGGAGATTCATAAGTGAATATATATCTAATTTAAAATCGATAATTTTTAGGGTTTTTTCGTGACGACCGTGAGAGACTACATAGCTAATAACTTTTGACAAGGTGCTCAAATTAGTGCCAAATCAATGCCATTGGATATAATATTTTCAAAGATTTATTTTCTTATTTTATATAGGGTTTTTCTAATGTATATGCCGTTCATTGAAAAAAAATTCTCTCGAAACCTCAGATGATCTAGGTGGATATGGGTGGCAACCCACCCATTCCATTGGCTCAAAGAACAATTTTCATTTTTACAGTTTTTCCTAGTTTTTTGGGTCTGAAACTTCTAGGTCCGTTTTGAGGCCCTAAAAAACATTTTTTGGGTGCGAAATAGTCACATTGTAGGCTTTAGCTAGAGTGCGATGGAAATATGTGTAGTCCTTGGATAGTTCTTTCTAACGAGATATCATGCACCTAAAACAAAGATTGTATGAAAAAATTACAACCTCGAGAAGTTGGTGTACCAACTTACCCCATTGGGGCCCACATGAATTTTGGAACTTCATATCCTAGGGTCAGGTTTTGGATGTTTAGGGTTTTTTCATTTATTATTTAGGTTAAAAAGGCCTTTTAAGCCTCATTGTTACCATGTTCTTGAGAATGAGTGTAGTCGTCACATCTATTCTCAGAGATAAGTTGCCACCATTTGAGAAAGTTTGTTTTAGTCTACATTTTAATAGTTTCAAAATATTCTCTTTATTAATAGAAGTCAAGTTTTACTCTATCTCTGTGTATTTATTTTATATACATCTATATTCCATTTCATTCCATTTATACATCCAGATGTGGTATCATAACAATCTTCTCTTTATTTGTTTCTTTGTGCATGTCCCAAAAGAGGTAAGGGTACAAGGAGTTGGGACTCAAAGTGGTTGATCCCTTGCAAGACCATCCCCAACGATCACGATGGCCTCCCATAGTGGAAGAAAATAGAGACGATGGAGTAGGAGATCATTTTAAACTGTTTCTTGAGGAGGCTCTTTCATGACAAAGGAATGAGATGATGGATAAATTTGTATAGATCCTTCGGCGACTGCCAATAGGTGACAAATCTTCATAAAGCGACCACACCGCCTCCTTAAAGGTACAAGTCAATTTTAATATCCCCTTATTTGAAGTCTAGATAGATGCATATGTTGTAGATAAATTATTTGATGTAGGAGCATCTCCCACATCAAGCGAGCCAACGCAGAAGACAAAGGACAGTTGGAAAAGGGCCAACACAATTTTTGAAAATCACCTTGAAGTTGTCGCATGATCTTAAATGAAGTCATTAAGATGAAGCACACTTGTATAATGTAAATGGACCTTGAGCTTTTAGCTCTCATCCTTGGTAGGTATACGACATTTATAGTAGTTAATGCAGGTGGATAGAATTTAATTCTAGATTAGACAGTTGTAGAGCGCAAGAGGGAAACGAGATATAGACACCCTCATTGTGTATTGTAACATTATGAGAGATTGAAGCAGGAGAGGAGCAAGAGCATGCAGAGAGATATGAAAGAACACCCATGTACATATATTTGAATTAATAGAAGAGTTTGATGCAAATTCATGGTTTTGTGTCTGTTCTCTGTGTATTGACGCTGAATGATATGCTCATGAATGTTCTCTTCATGTTTTGCATTTGCTTTAATATGCTGTGTATATGATTTCATGTTTGATTTAAAGTCTAAGAGGAAGTAGGAATGAGTTTCAATTGTTTCTCTATTTGAGCCAAAGGATTCCTACAAGGAGTGCAGTTGAAGTGTCCCCAAGGAGTGCATTGGCAAAGGGTTCAGATAGGGTTGATTTTGTTCTCATTCATCTTAGGAGTGCAGTTGAGAACAGGAGCCATGCAAAGAGTGTGTAGGCTAGGTGAAACTTCAGGGTTGCGAACCTGAGTTAACTATCGAGAGACTGTTACTGCAGGTGTGTGCAGAGTTGAAGGAAATTCAACACTTGGAAGTGGTTGAATGTCTTCCGTAAGGAGTACGCGCAAGTTTATTTGAAAGAGTCAGGGTTGGTAAAGCTCAAGAGGTATAGAACCTTAGAGTAATCATCAAAGAGAAGCATAGGGAGTTTGTGTCGTGGAGAATTCAAGCAAGTGTCATAAGTTTGCATGCAGGTGAACCAGTCTTCGTGGAGGAAAACTTGGTTCATCTCACAGAAATCATCAAGGAGGAACGAAAGGTTGAAATTCTCCAAGGAGGATTCACGACATCCCATGAGTTGTCAGATATTAGGAAGGAGCAGGGAGGTTATGGTGAGAACGTCAGAGGGTTCAAAGCTCTGGAGGGGCAGGACCGTAGATCCAAGTCACAAGGACCGTTGGATTTACATGTGAATTCATATATCAGGGTTTCGTAGGTTGAAACTCCGTAGTATTGCAACAGGAATCGCGAAATCGCGATACATGATATATTGATGGCTACTAGAACAGTGTGGGGCCACAAGAGTTGGTGACGGGGATAGGTGGTACACCACTTCGAGGTTTCGCAACAAGAAGTCCCAAAACATTTGTATCAAGATTCGTGATCTCGCGAAGTCCGAAATCCCAACAGAGGTGACGGGATGTTGAATAGCCAACTCGCGCATGCATCGGAGTTTTGGCGTATCAGGAGTCGGGGTTTGGTAAGTCAAGTTTCTCGACATCGCTAGTGTCGAATTCGTGATAGGGAACGTTTCGAAAGAGGAGGAAAGAGTCAGTGTTGACTGTTGTCGGGTCTCGAGGATTTGAGGGACCTACATTCGACCATTGGATTCGCGAAGTCATGAGTTCTGATCTCTCGAGTGTAAAGAGGAGATCCCATGGAGATTTTTGTGGGTACAAAATTATAGGGAATTAGAAGAGCCTTAGAGTTCTTCGGGCCGTGTGAAGGGAAGATCCTATGAGCGGACATGCTTGTGAGTGCGACTGCATCAGTTTGGTATTAGAGCATAGAAAGGTTATTTTATTTCTGTAGCAGAGAGGAGAAAGAGAATTCACCATGCTACCAAGGAGAAATAGACAAACACCCAATCCACCAGAGGATAGGGAAATGCCACGAAGAAGAGGTAGGCAGATGATTGATCCAATTATGGAGAGACAAATGCGTGATCTACGATCTAGACTCGAAGACATGGAGACAACGCAAAGACACACAGTCAGTGTGGAGGATCTCAATTATTCCGAAAGCAAAGTTGAGGCTGAGCGTGAAGAAGAAGTTGCAGCTGAAGATGCATCAAACAAGCATTTGATCAGAGCTATTGCCAGGATGGGTGCAAGAGAAAAGATGGACATTCCAGTTTATGAGGGAAACTTGGATGTAGAGGAGCTTCTAGACTAGATTAGAGCTCTTGACATGTACTTTGAATATGAATATGTCGAAGAGGATAAGAAAGTCAAGCATGTTGTCACTAGATTGAAGGGACATGCAACATTGTGGTGGGATGAACTACAAGCTGACAGACGCTGCAAGGGAAAGCAGAAGATCAAGAGCTGGGACAGAATGATCATGAATATGAAAGTGAAGTTCATCCCCAGGGACTATCAAATTACTCTATTCAAGAGAATGCAGAACCTAAGACAGAAGCTTATGACAGTGAAAGAATACACTGAGCAATTCTACAAACTGAACATCAGGGAAGGTCATCGGGAAAGCGATGATTAAAAAGTAGCTAGGTATATGAATGGCCGGAGATATGATATCCAGGATGAGATGAGCATGGTAACCATCCAAATGGTGGTAGATTCTTATCAGATGGCTATGAAAGCTAAAGAGAAGCTGAGTTGAAAGAAGAGTCAGAGGGGCTGAGGCAGAAGTCAGCCCAGAGGAAAATCAGTTGCCCAGGACAAATACCAGAAGCCCAAGGAGGATTGGAAGTTCGGGTCTGAGACTAAATGAAAATGAACAGAGAGAGGTGGAAGCTCACAGAGAGGGCCATATGTTGAATACAGAAGACAACATAATGAGCAAAGAGGAGATTATGCTGACAACAACACGTTTCCTTGTACTAGAGGCAGAGGAAGAGGAAGAGGTGGAGTAATAGCATGCTTCACATGTGGAAAGAATGGGCATAAGTCTTACGAGTGTCTCGAGAAAAAGAATGACATTGGAGAAGCTCACATCACCGAGGTGCAGAGGCAGAATGTTGAGGCAGAAGACGCTAAAGGTGAAAAATCATTGATGATGAGAAAAGTCCTTTTGACACCCGAGAAAGAGGTGGAAAGTTTAGTCCAAAGGACCAGAATTTTCAAGACTGCTTGCAAGACCAAGGACAGGGTATGCAAGGTCATTGTAGATAGTGGTAGCATGGATAATCTTGTATCTACAGAGATGGTAGAGAAGCTGGAGTTGGAGATGACTGACCATCCAAGCCCATACAGAGTTTCATGGCTACAAAAAGGACATCAGGTAATTGTCACTAAACAATGTTTAGTTGAATTCAAGATAGGAGGATATAATGATAAAATCTTATGTGATGTCATTCCTATGGATGTTTGTCATCTATTGCTGGGTAGACCATGGAAATAGGACAGGAATGTGATTTATGATGGGCAAATGAACACATACACCCTGGAGAAGAATGGGAGGACACACATGTTACTTCCAATTAAGGATAATGAGGTGAAGCCGGAAGTAAGCAACACTATACTTCTCATGAGTGGGAAGGAAATTCTTACTGAGGTTAAGAATAAGGAGGATCCACAATTCATTGTGGTTAGGAAGCCGAGGATTGTTCTGACTAGCACAAGAGTGGATGATTTACCAGAGGGAGTTCAAGAACTGTTGGAAGAGTTCGTTGACATCATAGTGGACGCATTACCTCATTCGTTGCCACCGATCATAAGTGTGAGTCATCATATTGATCTCATACCAGGAGCCAAATTTCCAAACAAATCCGCGTACAGACTGACGTCGCAAGAGAATGAAGAGGTTAAAAGGCAAGTCCAGGATTTGTTGGACAAAGGTTTAGTCAGGGAAAGCTTGAGTCCATGTGTTGTTCCAACAATACTCAGTTTGAAGAAAGACGGAGGCTAGAGTATTTGTATAGATTCAAGGGAGATTAACAAGATAACCATTAGGTACAGGTTTCCATTGCTGAGGATGGATGATTTGATGGATTGCTTAAGTGAGGCAAAATATTTTTCAAAGATTGGTTTGAAAAGCGGTTATCACCAGATTCACATGAGAGAAGGTGATGAATGGAAGACAACATTCACAACAAACGAAGGGTTGTATGAATGGCTTGTTATTCCATTTGGCTTAACAAATGTGCCAAGTACCTTCATGAGGTTGATGAACGAAGTCTTGAGGGAGTTCATCAGGAATTTTGTCATTGTGTATTTGGATGACATACTGGTTTACATTAAGATAGTGGCAGAGCATCTGAAGCATTTGGCTACAGTGATGTAGAGACTACAACAGGAGAAGCGGTTGATAAATATGAAGAAATCCTCATTTATGAAGACAAAGATCATCTACTTGGGGTTTTTTTATTTCAGAAAATGAGTTGAGGATGGATCCAGATAAGGTGGAAGTGATCAAGAATTGGCCATCATCAAAAAATATCTTTGAGGTGAGGAGTTTTCACGGATTGGCTAGTTTCTACCAAAAGTTCATCAGGAATTTCAGTGGAATTAACGAAGCGATGATGGATACCATGAAGAAAAGACACAATACTTTTCACTGGACAGAAGAATCTGAGAAAAGTTTCAACCTGTTGAAGAGGAAGATCACGAAACAACCGGTTTTGGTGTTGTCGGATTTCTAGAAGACATTTCAAGTGAAATGTGATGCAAGTGGATTTGCGATCGGGGCAGTCTTGAGTCAAGAAGACAGGCTGATAGCGTATTTCAGTGAGAATATGAATGAAGTGAAAGTAAAATACTCCACTTATGACAAGGAGTTTTATGCTATCATACAGGCATTGAAGAAATGGAGGCATTACTTGATCCCAAAAGAATTTGTCTTGTACAGTTACAATCATGCATTGCAGTTTGTGACTCAACAGGAAAAGTTGAATCAGAAACATGTAAAATGGGTTGAGTATATGTGGAATTTCACTTTTGTAATAAAACATGTTTCTGGTACTACTAAGAAAGTGGCTGATGTTTTGAGCAGGAAGTGTTTGTTGTTGCAGAAATTCAGAGTCAAAACATTGGGTTTTGATGATCTCAAGGACATGTACATAGATGATCCAGTTTTTCAAGAAGCATATGAAGCAAATAAGAATCCAATTCTTATGGATAGAAGCCAGTGGGCTGAATACATGATCCAAGAAGGATCGCTATTCAAGGGTAATCAGCTGTGTATTCCGAAATGCTCCATGAGGGAGAATTTGCTGAAGGAGAAACACAGTGGAGGATTAGCAGGACACTTTGGTCATGACAAGACGTTTGTAAAGTTGAACGAGTCATATTTTTGGCCGGGAATATGAGCGGATATCAAGAGATTTGTAGACAGATGCAGAATTTGCCAGCATTCAAAGGGAAGAAAGCAGAATGTGGGGTTCTATCAACCATTTCCTATACCAGAAAGGCCATGGGATGCGATTAGCATGGATTTTGTATTGGGGTTGCCTAGAACACAAAGAGGTGTTGATTCAATATTTGTGGTGGTGGATAGATTTTCCAAAATGGTACACTTCATTCCATGTCAAAAGACCAGTGATGCAACTCACATTGCTAACCTATTTTTCAAAGAGATCATTAGACTTCATGGGTTTCCAAAGAGTATAATTTCAGATCGAGACACCAAATTCATAGGGCATTTTTGGAGGACCTTATGGAAGAAGCTGGGAACTAATTTGGCATTTAGTTCGGCTTATCATCCTCAGACGAATGGACAAATGGAAGTGGTGAATAGAAGTCTGGGAGACTTACTAAGAAGCTGGGTGACAAAACACCATAGCCAATGGGAAAGTATATTACCACAAACAGAGTTTTCTTATAACGATTCAGTCAACTGGAGCACAGGGCAGAGTCCATTCTAGGTTGTCTATGGTATGCAACCGAGAGGAATTTATGAGTTAAGGGATTTAGAGCAGACTGTGACTAGGAGCGGTAGTGAAGAAGAATTCGCAGAGGTGATGAAGGAACTTCACAGTCAGGTGAAGGGACGATTGTTGGAATCAAGTCAGGAGTATAAGAACAAGGTATATCAACATAGAAGACAACTTCAATTTGACGTTGGTGATATGGTTCTGGCACATTTGAGGAATGAAAGGTTCCTGAGAGGAATGTATAATAAGATGAAGATGAAGAAAATTGGGCCATGTAGGGTCTTGAAGAAATTTGGGGCGAATGCTTATGAGATTGAATTACCCGATGGGATTGAAATTTCTCCGATATTCAATATCTCAGATTTGTACCCATATAGAGTTGGAGAAGCAGGAGCTAGGATTGAGAAGCCAGTGCTCCAATGGCAAAAGAAGATTCCATTTGCAGATAAGCTGTAGATGGAGTGCATATTGGACAAGAGAGTGAGCAAGAGGACCAGGCGGAAGAAATACTTTGAGTATCTAGTCAAATGGAAGAACCATCCAGTTGAAGATGCTAGTTGGGAGAGAAAAGTAGAGATACAGAAGCATGGACAGACCATGCAGGAGCTCATGGACAGGATCCCATGAAAGTTCTTAAGTGAGGGAGTATGATGCAGGAGCATCTCCCACATCAAGTAAGCCAGCGCAGAAGACAAAGGACAACTGGACAAGTGCCAACACAATTTTTGAAAATCACCTTGAAGTTGTTGCGTGATCTTAAATGAAGTCATTAAGATGAAGTGCACTTGTATAATGTAAATGGACCTTGAGCCTTTATCTCTCGTCCTTATTAGGTAGATGACATTTATAGTAGTTAATGCAGGTGGATAGAATTTAATTCTAGATTAGATAGTTGTAGAGCACAAGAGGGAAACGAGATATAGACACCCTCATTGTGTATTGTAACATTATGAGAGATTGAAGCAGGAGAGAAGAAAGAGCATGCAGAGAGCTGTGAAAGAACACCCATGTACAAATATTTGAATTAATAGAAGAGTTTGATGCAAATTCATGGTTTTGTGTCTGTTCTCTGTGTATTGATGCTGAATGATATGCTCATGAATGTTTGCTTCTTGTTTTGCATTTGCTTTAATATGATGTGTATATGATTTCATGTTTGAGTTGAAGTCTAAGAGGAAGTAGGAATGAGTTTCAATTGTTTCTCTATTTGAGCCAAAGGATTCCTACAAGGAGTGCAGTTGAAGTGTCTGCAAGGAGTGCGTTGACAAAGGGTTCAAATAGGGTTTCTTTTGTTCTCATTCATCTCAGGAGTGCAGTTGAACACAGGAGCCGTGCAAGGAGTGTGTAGGCTAGGTGAAACTTCATGGTTGTGAACCTGAGTGAACTGTCGAGAGACTGATGCTCCAGGTGTGCTAGAGTCGAAGGAAATTCAACACTTGGAAGTGGTTGAATGTCTGCCACAAGGAGTGCGCGCAAGTTTCTTTAATGTATTCAGGGTTGGTAAAGCTCAGAAGGTATAGAACCTTCGAGTAATCATAAAAGAGAAGCATAGGGATTTTTTTCCTTGGAGTGTTCAAGCAAGTGTCGTAAGTTTGCATGCAGGTGAACCAGTCTTTACAGAGGAAAACTTGGTTTGTCTCGCAGAAATTGTCAAGGAGGAACGGATGGTCAGAATTCTCCGAGGAGGATTCACGACATCCCGTGAGTCGTCAGATCTCAGGAAGGAGCAGGGAGGTTACGGTGAGAATGTCAGAGGGTTCAAAGCTCAAGAGGGGCAGGACCGTAGATCCAAGTCACAAGGATCGTCGGATTTACACATGAATTTGCATATCGGGGTTTCGTAGGTTGAAACTCCGTAGTATTGCAATGGGAATCATGAAATCGTGATATGCGATATCCCGACGGCTACTAGAATAGTGTGGGGCTACAGGAGTTGGTGATGGGGACAGGTGGTACACCATTTTGGGGTTTCGTAGTGAGAAGTCTCGAAACATTTTTATCAGGATTCACGATCCCACGAAGTTTGAAATCCTGACAGAGGTGATGCAATGTTGAATAGCCAACTCATGCGTGCATTGGAGTTTTAGCGTATCGGGATTCGGGGTTTGGTAAATCGAATTGCTCGACATCATGAGTGTCGAATTCATGATAGGTAAAGTTCTGAAAGAGGAGGAAAGGGTCAGCATTGACTGTTGTTGGGTCTTAAGGATTCGAGGGACCTACATTCGACCATTGGATTCACGAAGTTGCAAGTTCCAATCTCCCGAGTGTAAAGAGGAGATCCCATGGAGATTGTTGTGGGTGCATAATTCCCAATAGGGAATTAGAAGAGCCTTAGAGTTCTTCGGGCCATGTGAAGGGAAGATCCTGTGAGCAGATGTTCTTGCGAGTGCGACTATGTCATTATTGAATCTGCTAGAAGGGTATTTTTTGGTCCATAATTTTTCCGATAGAGAAAAAATTACCTTTGCACTCCTTAAGGCTATCCCCCATGTCAAGGATTGATTGGAAACATACTGTGAGAAAAAATCCACTGAGGAATATGAAATATATGTGGTCTCCCCCACTTGGGATTCTTTTAGGGATGCTATTAAGGAACAATAATACCTTGTTGGAAGCTACGATGACCATTATACAAGATGGACCACACTATGACAAGAAAGGGACTAGACAATACCGGATTTCAGAAATATCTTCCATACCTTATGCACCAAGATGGGTATCAAGGACTCTGAATGAAATCTGGTGCTCAAGTACCATGGATTTTTGCATAGATACATCCAAATAGAAATGGAGTTTATGGACATATCATCACTGGGTGTGATATATCGATATGCTGTCAAAATCAAGAAGAAATTTAAACAGAGGATGTAGGAGTTTGGATCTACAAATTCCCCACAATAGAAGCAGGGAAAAGGAATTCCCAACCCACATAACGAAGTATAGAGAAAGGATGGACCCCCTTAGGACAACTAGTCCAAACCACAAACAAATAAGGGTAATTATAAGATGAAGAAAGACACTAGGAGGTGGTGTGAATTCCATAAAATCCTCTAGCATAAAACCAATGAATGTCGCTTGAACAATTCGTTGGTGGTCGAGATGAAAGCCTCAGATTCAGAAGTAGGTTCTAACTTCGAGTTAGATCTAGACAAAGGGAAGAAGAACATTGACGTAGAACCTAGTGCCACTATTTCTATCACCAAGGTAAAACCAAGTGAACTAGAGGAAGCAAAGGAAGGTGAACGCCTTTTTCACTCGTAGATGTGGGTGAAGGGTGTTCCAATGCATTTCATTGTCGATAGTGGAAGTCAAAAGAACTTGATCTCAACATAGGTATTCAAGAAGTTGAACTTGCTGATAAAAACACACCCTCATACCTACACCATCAGGTGGCTCTGCCAAGGAAGAGACCTCCGTGTCAGCCAACTATGACCTTACCCTATCTGGAACAACCTTTTGAGATTGAGACTGATGCCTCAGACTATGCCATGGGTGCAATCCTCAATCAACATGGTCATCTAATGGAATATCATAGTGAGAAAATATCAGATGTCATTCATAAGTACCCCATTTATGAAAATAAATGTATTCCATCATACATGTCTATCGAAAATCAAAGCACTAAATTCTCGAGAAGGAGAGATTCATCCAAAATAATCACAAGCCTCTACAATTCATGCAAACACAAGGAAAATTACAGAATGATTACCATCAAAAGTGGTCCACATTCTTGTAGCAGTTCCATCTCAACATCAAATATAAGATAGGGAGCATCAATCGTGTTGTTGACTGCCTCAATCGACCTCCAATTGCAACCTTAATCATAGATATCCACTCCTATGGCCATGAGGCATATGAGTGGTCCCAACTCTATGAGAGAGATCCTAACTTCACTACCACCCAAGATGCTAGGCACATACATGAATGTCATTGACTTTCATATTCGGGACACACTATTATGCCATCTAGGCCACCTCTATGATCCTTCAAGTGGGTGTGTGAAGATGATTTGGGAATCTCACTAGAGTCATATGGTAGGACATTTTAACATGGAAAAGATTGTGGGAGTACTACAAAATCTTTTCTACTAGCCAAAAATTTTATAGGATTTCAACAAGTATATTAGGTCCTGCACTGCTTGTGCTACTTCCAAACCAACCACTAATAAGCAAGGCCTGTAAACCCCTAGGGATACTCCCAACAGGCCATGGGAATCCATATCAATGGACTACATGTTGGGAATTCCTTCAACCAAGAAGGGAAATGATTGTGTTTTTGTGGTGGTTGGTCGATTTTATAAGATGGCCATCCTCACATATTGCAAGAAGAATATCACAATGGAGGCCACTGCCAAGCTCTTATTCGAATGGGTGTGGGTACACTTCATGATACCATAGACCATCATATCAAATTGGGACAACAGGTTCCTCAACACATTCTAGTCTAGCCTATGGTCACTGTTGGACACCAAGCTCACCAAATCCACCATCTTCCACTGCTTTCCACCCCCAAACTGATGTCTAGACATAGGTCATCAACATAATGATCATGTATATCTTGTGCATGTATAACTACAACCATCCATGTACATGTGATGAGACTCTCTCCTATGTTCAACACAACTACAATCGATCCCTTGATAGCTCGACCAACTATAGTCCCTTTTAGGTGGGGTTAGGATTTCAACCATTGAGTTTCATTGATTTCACAATACCCCTTGCATCCACATAGGTAGAATCATCCCATGCTCAATCTGAGGCTAATAAAGCCACCAATTTTATTGAATGAATTCAACACATTCGACAATAGGTACGTGATAATTTACATAAATCTAATGCTAAGTACAAATAATGCCATGATCAACAATTGGTGCCACACAAGTTTCAAGTGGGAGACAACGTCTCATTTCCATTTGCAGAAAGAGTGCCTTACAAGACCCCATAGAAATCTTCATCTACTTCACTATAGACCTTACACCATCATCAAGGTTGTGGGTGATAATGATTTTGAGCTAAGTATTCCCCCCTTCCTTAGCCTGCACCCTGTGTTCTATGTGCACCTCCTTTGTCCATACTTCCCACCGTTATTGGACACATCATATATTGTAGATAAATTGACACTAACAGAGCTCAATATTGACTGCATGGAATAGGTAGCCATTGATCATACCAGGGACAATCATACTAAGGGAACTTGACAACAAAGGATCCAGCTTTATTGGGTTATCAAAGCAGGGAATTAACTCCTGCACCAAGGAAAGTGGCTCACTCGGGGATAAGTTCAACAGAAGTTTTCCCATATGATAGGGGAAATCAATGCAATGGATACAATTAATTCCTAATGGGGGAGGACTGATCCAGGTGGATATCAATGGCCACCCACTTATTCCACTAGATCAAAGAACAATTTTCATTTTGGCAGTTTTTCCTAGTTTTTCGGGTCCTAAACTTCTAGGGTCGTTTTGAGGCCCTAAACAATGTTTCTTGGGTGCGACATAGTCACACAATAGGATTTATCCATATTGTGATGAAAACATGTGTATTCCTTGAATATTTATTTCCAATGAGCTATCATGCGCCTAAAATGAAGATTGTATGCAAAAGTTATGACCTTGGGAAGTTGATGTACCAACTTACCTCATTGGGGCCCACATGACTTTTGACACTTCATCTCCTAGGGTTATTATCTGGATTTATGAGAGGAAAAAAATGAAACCATAGATTTATAATATTAACATAGAGACATAATGAACAATAACATAGATACAATAAAACTTGACTTCTATTAAATAAGAAATATGCAAAAAATTGTAAAATGCAGACTGAAAACAAGCTTTCTAGAATGGTGGTAACTTATCTCTGAGAAGAGATGTGAGGGATATTCTCATTGAAATCAGATGAGTAAAATGAGGCTATAAAGGAATTTTTACAATATACATGAATTCCAAAACCCTAGACATCCAAAATCCTAAACCTAGGAGATGAAGTGCCAAAAGTCATGTGGGCCTCGTTAGGGTAAGTTAGTACATCAACTTCCCGAGGTTGTAACATTTTCATACAATCTCCATTTACAGTGCATGCTATCTCTTTGGAAATTTATTGAAGAGGAATTTCATTTAGGGGGATGATTCAACGAATTTTTATATCATCGAGGTGCCCGATCATAAAAAAGTCACTTGGGCCCTCAAAATGGCCCTAAAAGTTTGGGAACAGAAAAACTACTAAAAATAGTAAGTTACCGAAAAAATGTTTTGATCCAATTGGAAAAGGTGGGTGGCCACCGAGATCCTCATGGATAAATACTCTCCCCTTAGGAAACAATGGTATCCATTTCATTGAGTTCCCCCATTAGATGCGTAAATTTCTATTGAAATTGGCCTCGGGTGAGCCACTTTCCTTGGTGTAGGAGCTTCCCTGCTTTGACAAACCAATAAATTTGGATCCTTTGCTGGAAAGTTCCCTTGTCCTCTTTGTCCATGATTTGATCAGTCAATTCCTATTCCATTTAGTTAGGTTTGAGCTCTGTTGGTGTCAACTGTTCTGCTATCTCTTAGGTGTCGAATAATCATGGAAAATAAGGTTGAGGGAGGTCCACATTGAACATTGGGTGCAAGAAAAGGATGGGGGAAAGGTGGAGCTCAAAATCACTTTCACCCACAACCTTAGTGATGGTGTAGGGTCCTGATGAGCACTCAACACACCCTAAAAAAAAGGGGGTCTATGACTATTCTCTTCTTTTTTGGGTACCACTTAATCCTTTGCACTGTCTATTTAAGTATAAAACTGTCGCCTGCACTTATCTTTTATGTTTTCATGTTTGAATTATGTAAAGTATAACTAGACATATAAAGAATCACCTTAATTTTAAAGGAGACTAATTTAACAATTTCTTAAGAAATCAATAGTCACAGCGTCTCCAGACGCGCTTAAGGGATTTGACATCAGGGAGATGTAAGTGCGATAATAAATGTTTGTGAAAATCAATACCGTCAAAGAACAATCTTCATCGGGGTCGGTGGATGAAAGTCCCTCTTTTTTTTTTTGTGAAATGAGCTTCAGTAAGAATATCGTTGAGGACCGATTCATCCGACATCAGCATAAAAAAAGAGAAGAGTAAGCATTGCGCAAGGAGAAGAGTGGTACCACTAATAGCCGACTCTCAAAATGATTTCAGCATTAGAGATTTACAAACATGGTAACCTACCAAGAAGACACGCTCTTAAACTTTCCTTGATCCCCGATACCATCAGGTTGGTAGTGTTTACCAGGAGAACATTAATAAAAATATACACAAAGATAGGAGCCGATCCACGATCTATACACCAGAGAGACGTGATGTGATGAGACATTTATCCCTTAGATATGTTAGGTACGATGCATTTAAAGTGTTATTTGATCCACAGATCGTGCATTAGTTGTTGTTTCGTGTGCAAATCAAAAGGGACCATTTAAGCCTATCGATACAATGCACCTCCCACCGCGCCTCTGCCTTCAACCGAGTTAGAATTTATTTGCAAAGATCTGATGGTGGTTTGTTTTGAATTAATTTCATTACTCACATTTACTAATTGATACGACTGATAGGACCCCTCCCATTACATTCTTTTGAGTTATTCTGTATGAACCTATTCTATGCAGTAAGGAGTTCAGAACACAAAGAAGAGTGAGGCTGACAATCTGAAGAAGCTGTCCAAGGTTCAATGAATATTAGACAACTATATTAGCAAGCATTACAGGTATGTATCCAATGTGGTGTTTTATGCTTCATTTTTATATGTTCCCACCCAATGGTGCTCTATACGACTATTTAAAGGGTCGTTTAAATTGCAAGAATAATGCCTCCAAAGAAACCCTCCACTAGAAAATCCCCAAGAGCGCCAAAGATGCAAGAACCAAAAGAAGGAGAGGGTCCCTCCCTAGCAGTTGCAAGGCAATTATAATTCACTCCAAAGAGAGTGCCCATCATTAAGGCAACCACCAAGAAGGCCTTTGTCCAACCCCAGACCTTCGGAGACAAAGAGGAGAACATTGGAGCCAAAGCATTAGTCCCTCGACGGGAAGAATGGTTCAAGATAATCAAGAGGGAAGAACCCCTTGAGTATAGCTCGCACAACGAACCTGATACAAGAATACTTGATGATGATGTCCTCCCAAATATACGTAGGGCTTATCTACACATGGTAGCAAGTCAGAATCTAGTGATCCCTTGCATTGATCTCCTAAAGTGGCTCATTGACCACACTGATGCACAAAAATGTTTGATTAATGATGATAACGGTGAATGTGTGGGGATTTCTTTCCTTTAGAGGTCCATAGTTACTACAAGCTTAGGGAGACAGAAGAAAATTTGAGCATTTATTTCATTGTAAGTTTCTAAGAAGCACACCACACTATCAAAATCATGGTGTCATGGTGGAGGTAGGACAAAAAATTCACGAACTGGATTGCCAACTAGTATCTGACGACCAATCTAAGGGAACCATACATATACCTGATGGATCTTCTCTACAGGTTGCATGGGGAGAAATATTGTTCTCGATTTTTAGAGGCTTGGATGCCTCTAGCTTATACAGTGGTCATTTTAGGCATGAGCTTCAATTGGGATGCCTTCATATCCAAACAACTAAGTACCTGTATACGACAAGCCCAGACAGTGAAAGAGGGAGAAACCCTCTCCTTCTACATGGCCTCGTATCTTCTAGACGTCATTTGCGGCAAGAATGTTTTTTCGGGAATAAACTTAAACTGGCACTCCTCCAAAATCATAGTCCATGTATACTTCAACATCTTATGGGAAAACATGTACAAAAAATCCTATTCTCTTATCTGTGACGAGTTTATTGCACACATTCATTCTTTTTTGTTCAAGAAAGAGTGTCCAAGGCTGTCAGATGAAGCAAAAAAGGTTATATCGAAAGTAGGTCACTGGTATCTAGATGAATGTGAGACCTACATTAGGGTTTTTGGTGCCACAAGGGCACCCCATTTGTTACCCATATATATTCCCGATCGACTCGTGTTAGGGGAAATTTGCTATTAGACCATTCTGCAAGGATTTAATGCCACTTTAGTAAAAGACAAGAAGAAGGCCTTCATACCTTATGGATTTCATATTGGCTTCTACATGGTCAAAGACACTGCATATGCTAAGCAAGAAGGTCTAAGCCAATTGGAATTCTGGTTCAAAACTAGTTGTTTTCGCAAACACAATCGCAAGGGTCTGGTCCTACAACACACATCACATGTATCATCCTGTTGGCCTTATGCCCATTACCAGTTTGAAGATGAAATTTTCACCGAAAATGCTCAAGACTGGAATGAGGTGGAGACAATGATAGATGACCCTTGAACAACCAGGTTCAAGGCCATGAGTTGGGAAGAGCAAGCAACGTCCTTAGAGAAGACAACTCAAAATATTCTCAGGACCCAGGAAGGAACAATAGCATATGAACTGGGTGAAATAATGGTTAATCCCCAAGAAGACATTGAAGTGGTAGGAGATTATCAAGAATCCCCAGTACAAACTAGGGATTCCCCTGAAATTCAAGTTGCACAGGGGATGGGTAAAATTTTGTGGCAGAAAAGATAGCATCTAATGAAGAAGATGCAGGATGATATGTACCTCATCATAACACCTTCACTTCCAACTAGTATCCGAGAAAGTGGCCTGACAGAGCCAAGCGGCCCCAGTTCTATAAATCCCAGTAACACCAATGGGTCAGGAAACCTTGAATCCACAACATCATCATTCATTCCCCCAGTGGGTGGAACAATTCAGTCAGGGGCAGGTTGAGTGTCAATAGAAACAAAAGCACCTAATCTCCTGAGCAAGCTTATACATATATATAGTGATGACGAGAGTCCGGATCCATCTCATGACACCCCTGTGCATGTCCAAGAGGAAAAGTGTCCTAAGAAGACTTCTTCCCCTGAGCCAAAAGTTCAATACAAGGAGGTCTCACAAGAGCAAACATAATCTGAAAGTGGACTTGACACAAAGGGGACCAATGTATCAGAAACCAAAGAAAATATGGAGGAAAAGCCCGAATAGGAGGAATGAAAGAAACAATCCTCGCAAAAGGGAATCAATGGTTCGATGACTAACAAGAAAGTAATTCATGAGTCTATACTCGACGCCTCTATTATACCAAATACTCAAATCCCTGATGAGAAAAAAGTAGAAGCTGGACCCACTAGGCACAACGAGGAAGTTCAAGAGCCCAATATTGAACAAATATACACCACTGGTAGCCTGGGAAACACACTCACATGGGGTGATCAAAAGATACCAAAGCTGGCAGACGAGGTAGCAGATATCTATGTGATCTCCTATGATCAAAAGAGGAAGGCCATCGTTCAGAGGACTTTAAAGAAAATAAGGATCACATTGAATCACTCCATCTTGGTTACTACAGAGGAGAACTTAATGAACATAGCAGAAGCCTGGATGACTGAACTAATCAGCGTGGGAAAGGCCCTCTCGAATGCCACCTTGGATAGAGCCAGGAGAGACAAAAGGGAACTAGCCACCTCCCTAAAGGAGGTTGA
Organism: Picea glauca; assembly: GCA_000966675.3. NCBI lineage: Eukaryota > Viridiplantae > Streptophyta > Pinopsida > Pinales > Pinaceae > Picea > Picea glauca. The sequence continues at coordinate 757,743 of JZKD02S1673329.1, forward strand.
TCTAGGTGGATATCGGTGGCCACCCACCTTTTCCAAATGGCTCAAAACAGTTTTCTGGCATTTTTGGCAATTTACTATTTTTAGCAGGTTTTAACTTCCGGGGCCATTTTGAGGGCCCAAATTAATAGTAAATTGCCAAAAATGATAGAAAATTGTTTTGAGCCATTTGGAAAAGGTGGGTGGCCACTGATATCCAGCTAGATCAGAGGTCAAGGACTTGCGTCATCTGGACAAATACTATAGAGGCACCATGCATACTATTGTGTATCTGAAAGGTGAGTTCGAAGATTTTTAAGACAAGTCCAAGAAGGAAAGACACCTGTTAACCATGAACATGGCTGAGTTCCAAGAGGAAACTCTCATGGCACTCAAAAGATGCAAAAAATATGGACCGATGGTATGAAAGGGGGCAGGAAGTGGTAGAAAGACTCGAGTACATCGAGGTAGTCCAATAGGGTTGAGACAAGGAAAAACATGGCATTCAAACGGTGGGAAAAGTACTCTTAATCGCATAAAGCAATCATTCGAGTACTAGGCTAAGATGTCTCAGGACCCACATCGAGATATCCAAGAGAAATGGACCAGATGTAAGAAACATTGGGATAAAATTAACAAAACAATGAAGGATGTGGAGCTTCCCGAGTTGGGCACCCCTGACAAATTTGTCGAATTAAGTGACATAGTCAAGTTGCATGCCAAACAAGACTCGATATGGACTGAAGAGATCACAAAGATGACTGATGCAAGGCCAGGGCAAGTGCAATGATTCACAGAACCTCTAATTAGGGCTCGAACCATGCTACAATAGTTGAACTCCAGTCTTGTAAAGTACTGGGTGCATGCAGTAGACATCAAGGGAATATATGTGGCTCCGATGGAATAACACAGGTTTCCATGGGCCCAAATTTATGAATAATTGTTTATCAGTTGGACTGAATACGAGAGAAGTCACCCTTTCCAAGAAATATCTTGAGTTGACTATTAAAGAAACTGTTAGAAGATAACACCACGTAGCGATTTTTTCTTTGCTTAAACTGCACTTAACCGTTAATTTCAGTTAAACTTTATATTATAAATAAATACCTTGACCAATTAGTTAGGAGGTCGATGGTTTTTGTAAGAACTCTTTCTCTTTTTTGGTCATTAAGAATTATTTTAAATATGATATGAATTGAGGAGTCCTTTTGGACCAAAGACAAACTATTTTCATCAGATGCATGTGATTGGACTTGGAGAAGAAATACTTCCTATCTTGTTTCATGAATGATGTAGTAATGAGTAAGAGCAATTAATTCTGTTGTCAAGTTATCTGGTGCAATGTTTTGATGTTCTTTGCTTTAATGATGAAGATAAATCATTGTGTTACTATGTGATGAATGGTTATGGTAGATGAATTATTTTGCTTCCATTATCTTATTACATATGTGATTTCTTTCTGATAATTAGTTTCTCATACAGTAATTGGATGCTCACATGGTTAATGTATTAGTACTAGGTATGTGGTATAGAGTCATTGTCTGCATGTTTGAGCAGCGGGTTATCCCAATCTTAGCCTCTTCCCAGTAGTTAAAACTTAATCCTGTTTGTTGTCAAGTTGGTTTATATTGGCTTTCATCTCTCATGCAAGCCCCACCCAAGAGAAAATACAAAAGAGAACAATCCTAACTGAAGGAAGAGCCTTCACAAGAAAACACAAAGCCCATCAATAAATTGGCTAGATTGCAAGATATGGAGAACCATTCCATATTCAAATGCTGCAGAATCTAATTGGGCCTCAGTGATGGGTTTGGTTCCTACTTTTGAGTCAAGAGATTTAAGACCCATCAAAAGAGCTGGCACTAGAAGGAGGGCCTGAGAATGAATGGTTGAATATATATATTATATAGCATTTCAAAAAACCAACAGATTCGTAACAACCCACATGCATGGCTAGTCATTCAATAGATAGCCCACACATGCTGAGTACTCCCAAAGTGGGTAACTCACCCCAGCTTGAGGAATAACCTTTTCACCCTAAAATACCTTATGCCCTTCCTCATGAGGAAGTAAATCAATTCAGGAGAATCACAAGATCCTACGCCTGACAGATCGGTGCATTGTCCTTAGCTCCCATACTCCCTCAAAGAAAAAAACAAAGAAGACCATTGGTTAGCACTCTCGACATAGTTTTTGCGCACTCTGTAGAAGACTTAATAGATTTTACAATTATCGAAATCCAAGAGCCTTTTGATTTGATACCCAAAACGCAAGCTGATGACATCTCTGAGCCAAATGAATTTTTGGAAGAAGAAGAGTTCGACTCAGATTCCTAAGATATGGAAGGTAATAATAACCATGAGGAAGGAGGGGAAATCCTTCTTCAAAACAACCAACCTTGGTTTGTCAGAGACGTCGTGGCCATCCCTGGATGAGTATATAATCTTCCCCGGTAGCTGGAGAAGCCGCTTCCCAGGTACGACCCTGAGACCTCAGGTTTACCTGAAGATCATATCAAGATGTTCATACTCACTATTAGACTCATGAACATTCAACATGAATATGTAGTTTGCAGACTTTTCCCCTACACATTTGAAAATTCATCTTCCATGTGGTATTTTAATCTTCTAGTAGGATCTATAACTAGCTGGACCAAGTTCTAGAAATATTTTCTAGATACATTTGCAAAGGAAACTACTATGGGAGCTCTGATGTCTGATTTGTTCGTAGCCACCATGAGTTCGAAATAAAGGGTCAAATATTTCAATCAAATATTCATGACCATCTTGAACAAATTCTATCCCGCGACAAAACCAACTCAAGAGTTGCAGATCGAGGTTTATGATAACACACTCCTGGCTTCTATTTCTATGTTTGTAAAGAGATCCGCTAAGCAAAACCTGGCAGAATATTTTAAGAGGCCAAGAAAATATAATTCCATATGAAAGGATGTAAAGAAGGCCATACCTCTCTAGTAAAGAAAGAATCCCAATCCCCTCCCAGGAGAGGACTCCTTCTATCTAAATCGTTGGGGAAACCAACGAAATAGGTTCCCGACAAGGGTAATGGATATATAGAAGATATACAATGCATGGTTAATAAATTATCAAATGATATCATAAACATGAAGAGTAATGCAGGAGAGGGAAACCTATCCCAAAGGCCCTATAATCATTTATTTAAAAGGAACCAACCTTTCAAAGCAATTGAAACTCCCCCAACTAACTTAAATATTGATCTAGGGAATGTTGCGTCTGATTCTTTCTGTACTTATCTCTAGGAAAACCACTCCAAAAGAGACTTCCCTCAATGGGTACATGCCATGAATTTGATGGCCAATCGATTTCTAGACAAAGTTTCCCTAACCAAACAACCAAGCAATTCGGTTATGAATATTGTTTACCAGGAAGAGATTGATCCACCGCAAGATACAACCATGCTGATATGGGATCTTGACCTGATCATGTCATCCAAAGACATGTTTGAGTCTCATGAACAACCCACAGAAGTTTCAGTGGTACAAACATGCAGTAAGGGCCCGCCCAGTTCGAAAGATACCAATGTCACCTAGGCCTCGAAAAGTAAGTTAACGCCCGATCACCCAAAAACATCTTTCACTCATGGTAAAAATCCTATACACATTCATACCCAAGAATCTCACAAACTAGATTACAACGTAGTCGAAGATTTGAAGAAGCTAAAAGACAATATATTAGTTATGGACATATGCAGGATTCCTTAGCAGAAGGAATTTCTGTTACAATATTTGAATTTAGTAGAAAAACCGATGGTAGGTAATGGTCCAAAAATAAATATATCTCCCACAGATCTGGTGGGTTAACCAACCGTGAACACATGTTCAGGAGATATAAAAGAAAATCCTTTTGTCCGACCTTTCCTCTTAATGTTCAAAGTCTTCAATAGAAACCTTCATAACTATTTGGTAGATTCTGGAGCATCTTCCAACGTTATGCCCTTGTCTATTTGCAAAAAACCAAATTTCATACCTCTCAAAAGTGATAAACATGTCATACAACTAGACAGGACCGAGGTCAAGGTCATAGGAGAAATCAAATATGTGATTATCATAATATCGACACACCCCACATTCGTGCAAGTGATTGACATCATCGTAGTAGATATTCCATAGGCATATGGGATATTGTTGAGTCGAGATTGGTTTGAAAAACTAAAAGGGTACTTCAATACAAACTAGGCACACCTTTGTCTACTACTGAAGGGATACATGAACATGATCAGAATCGATAGGGAGAGATATATGAAACATACAGTCACTGATCTAGAAACCCCAAACGAACCCTCGTCCATAGATTTCCCCATACTGGGCAATTATTCTTGTGAATCCTACTTCGAAAACTTCACTCCTCTCTTATCCGATGTTCCCCTCACCCAAAACTCTAAAATGGTTTTTCAAGAGAAACCGTCGATACCGATAGGAGACACCCTCTTCTATCAAAACCCTACACTAGAGCTTGTAGAACAAAAGGTCGGGGAGCAAGAAAATACTAAGGGAAATGAAAAGAGAAATTTTTTCTCACAAATTTGGACCCTCTATTTTGATGGATCTAAATCACAAGAAGGGTCAGGAGCAAGGTGCATCCTCATTGATCCTAAAGGTAAACATCATTTTTTGTCCTGCAGGCTAGAGTTCAAATGTACCAATAACACTGTCGAATATGAAGCTCTGGAACAAGGATTAAAGAAAGCCATAGATTTGAATGTCAAAGAATTGGAAATTTTCAAAGACTCTGAAATTATTGTTAGACAAGTAAGGAATACTATACATTTCAATTCTCCTCACCTAAATAACTATCAACAGGAGGTTCATAGGTTAATAGAGCATTTTGAAACTTTCAATATCACAGTGATCCCCAGATCAAAATGTATTTTTGTTGACTCCTTGGCCATAGCCACTTGTAGGTTGTCTCCTTTAGAGGATTATGAAGCCTCCTAATTCACTGTGGAACTTCTCTATAAACCGTCGGTACCTAATAAAATTTCCAATAGGAAACTCTTTGAAGGAGATGAACAAATTATAAACTTCTTAACCAACCAAGACAATTTAAAAGATCTTGCTATTGACAATGAATAATTCCAAGAGAAATCAACAGAAATTGATCCTCGGACAGGACAACCTATGGATAAATTGAAGGCTCACACAATCTCGAAAGGGATAGCTAATCTTGAAAATCTGTTTGATCTGAAGGAGCGATTTAAGGGACCAAAAAATGAAAATATTGGTAGTTCTTGTCCCTTGCATGATACTATAAATCTTGGGACCCCAGAAAACCCAAAGAATGTGAATCTCGGCAAGGCTATATCTATGGAAGAGAGGAAAACTTACCTCAAATTATTCAGACAAAACCAGGATGTCTTCACATGTTCCTATAGGGATTTGAAAACATATGATACCTGCATCATTCAACACACCATCCTGTTAAAACTCAAAGTGAAACCTTTCTAGCAGAAGCTATGAAAGTATCATCCATCCTTCGAACCTCTCATGTATCAGGAATTAAAGAAAATTTTAGATGCCAATATCATTTTCTAGGTTACACATTCTGCCTGGGTAGAAAATATTGTTTCAATGAGGAAAAACTTGAGAGAAATCCGCCTATGCGTATATTTTAGGAACCTCAACAAATCTTGAGAGAAAGACAATTACCCATTCCCGTCGATGGAACAACTCCTGCAGACTGTGTCTGGTTCAGAGATCTTCTCTCTACTAGACGGGTTCTCAGGTTACAACCATGTCCTGGTTTCAGAGGAAGATCGTTTAAAAACCACCTTCCAAACTAGATGGGGAACCTTCGCTTATAAACGCATGCATGTCAGGTTAATTAACACAAGAAAGAACTTCCAAAGGGTCATGGATGTGGATTTTCGGGGACTAATCAATAAATGTGTGGTAGTGTATCTAGATGATGTAACAATGTATTCGAAGAATAGAGAAGAGCACACCCAACACCAAACTCATATTTTTGAAAGGTGTAGGAAATATGGTATATCCTTAAACCCAAAGAAAACCATCTTCAGTGTTGAGGAAGGTAAGTTGTTAGGTCACATTATATCTCAAGCGGGGATTCACATAGACTCAGAAAGGATTAAGGCTAACAAGAAAGCTATGCAATCCTTTTTCAGGCAAATCGGTTTTGTGAGGAAGATCACTCCCGACTTCGTAAAGATAATCAAACCCTTACAAAATATGATTCTCAAGGATTCTAAATTTAAGTGGGATGATGAGCGAAAAGATGCCTTCAACAATATCAAATCTGCTATATCCTGGGCCCCGGTGTTGCGAATTCCCGATTTCAATAGAGACTTTTCCCTTTATACTTTTGCCTCCGACCACTCATTAGTTGTAGTTTTGACTTAGAAGGATGATGAAAACAACAAAGCCCTAGTTTCGTTTATGAGTACTAATCTTCAAGGAGCTAAGGTTAATTATCCTGCTATAGACAAACAGGCCTACATGGTTTATAAAGAAGTAAATCATTTCAGGTCTTACATCCTCAAGAATCACACTAAAGTGATTGGGCCACACCTTGGAGTCTGATCCTTGTTTACCCAAAAAGAAATGGGGGAAAGAGGAGGGAACTGGATGGCAGTAGTCCATGAATTTGATCTAGATATAAAACCTGCCAAACTAGTAAAAGGACAAGGGTTATGCAAGCTTGCAGCTGAAGCCCAAGATCAAGTAAATGAAGATTTTGGATGGGAGAATGAAATGGAAGTATGGTGTGGTGAAGTATAATACATCTCACTAGGACAAGAATCTTGGTATAATGATTTAACTTATCTTCTACATCACAGAACTTATCCCAAAAACCTCAACCCTAGGGAAAGGAGAGCCCTCAGATTAAAATCTGCACAATATCACCTTATAAATTCGGTTCTCTTCCGGATAAATTATGATAGAGTAATATTAAGATGTCTCGAACATGAAGACGTAGACAAAGAGCTGAAGGAACTCCATGATGGCCCCGCTGGGGGACATTTCACAGGAAACACCACCGCTCATAAGATTATGAGAGCCGACTATTATTGGCCCACATACTTATGCTACAAACTGTAAGGCTTGTTAGATAAGTGATAGAAAGGAGAAGAGAGAAACAGTCCCACTCCAACCTGTGACTGTCTCTAGGCATTTTGAGCAGTGGGGGTTGGATATCATAGGAGAAATTACACCTAGCTCTTCAAAAATGCACAAGTACATTCTTACTTCCACTGAATATTTCATGAAATGGGCAGAGGCCATTTATCTGACTCATGTAAACGAGAAGGTAGTAATCCAGTTCATAGAACAACAGTTGATCACGAGGTTTGGTGTCCCTTCTATTTTGGTATTTGATAATTTAGCTTACTTTTCTTCCACCCTATTGACAGAGTTTTCTTTGGGAAAAGGAATCATAATTAAGTACTCTGCAAATTATTATCCCCAAGGAAATGGTGTGGTAGAATCAACTAATAAAAACCTGTGTTATCACTGAAATTTCGTCCGCACAGGGCGACAAGAACTCAACATCATCAACACAGAAAAACAATCATCCATGGCACAAGGGTTAACTCCACAGCACATCAAAAGGGCCAAAACTATACAAAGTTGGCTACAAAGATTAAAAAGCGCACCGCGCCCATGGTAAACTAGCGCATGCGCGCATTATATTCGTACATAGGGCGCATATGCGCGGCTGTGGGGTGCAAAACCCGCGCACCTGCCAAACG
>JZKD02S1673329.1:775673-799047 GCA_000966675.3 Picea glauca
CAATGAGGCTCTAGAGGCCTTTTTACAATAGACGAGAATGCCAAAATTCATAGAAATCCAAAAACCTAACCCTAGGAGATGAAGCGCCAAAAGTCATGTGGGCCCCGTTTGGGTATGTTAGTACATCAAATTCCCGGGGTCGTAACTTTTGCATACAATCTCTTTTTTAGGCATGTGATAGTTTGTTGGAAAGGTATCGTCGAGGAGATTCATTTTGGGGGCTCAATCATGACTTCATCTATCATTGAGAACCTCTATCTCAAAAAACCTTCATTTAGGCCCTCAAAATGGCCCCGGAAGTTAAAACCTGCTAAAAATAGTAAATTGTTGAAATTGCTAGAAAATTGTTTTGAGCCAGTCGGAAAAGGTGGGTGGCCACCAATATGCACCTGGATCATAGAGTTACTACAAGATCAGGGAGCTGGAAGAAAATATGAGCATTGATTTCATTGTAAGTTTCTATGCAACACATGACACTAGCAAAATCATGGCGTCATGGTGGAGGGAAGACAAAAAATTCATGAACTGGACTGTCGGCTGGTATCCGATGGCTAATCTAAGGGAGACATACATATGCTTGATGGTTGTTCTCTGCAGGTTGCATGGGGAGAAATATTGTTCCCAATTTTTAGAGTCTTGGATGCCTCTAGCTTATACGGTGGCCATTTCAGGCATGAGATTCAATTGGGGTACCATCATTTCCAAACAACTGAGTACCTGTATATGACAAGCCCAAACACCAAAAGAGGGAGAAACCATCTCCTTCTACATGGCCTTATATCTTCTGGATGTCATCTGCACTAGGAATGTTTTTTCGGGAATGAAATTAAACTGGCACTCCTCCGAACTCCCAGTCCATGTATACTTTAGCATCTTATGGAAAAACAGGTACCAAAAATCCTATTCTCTTATCTGTTACCAATTTATTGCATGCATTCATTATTTTCTATTCAAGAAAGAGTGCCCAAGGTTGTCGGATGAAGAAAAAAAGGTTATATAGAAAGTAGGTCATTGGTATCTAGATGAACGCGAGACCTACATCAGGGTTTTTGGTTCCACAGGGGCACCCCATTTGTTACCCATATATGTTCCTGATTGACTAGTGTTAGGGGAAATTTTCTATCAGACCATTCTGTAAGGATATAATGCCACTTTAGTAAAAAATAATAAGTGGGCCTTCATACCTTATGGGTTTCATATTGGATTCTACATGGTCAAAGACACCATGCATGCTAAGTAAGAAGGGCTAAGCCAATTAGAATTCCAGTTCAAAACTGGTCATTTTCGCAAACACGATCCCAAGGGCCTAGTCCTACAACATGAATCATAGGTATCATCCTATTGGCCTTATGCCCATGACTGGTTTGAATATGAAATTTTCATCGAAAATGCACAAGATTGGAATGAGGTGGTGGCAAGGATAACTAATCCTCAAACAACCAAGTTCAATGCCATGAGTTGGGAAGAGCAAGTGATGTCCTTGGAGTGGACAACTCAAGACATTCTCAGGACCCAGGAAGGAACGATAGCATATGAACTTGGAGAAGAAATGGGTAATCCCCAAGAATACATCAAAGCGGAAGGGGATTATCAAGAATCACCCATACAAACCAGGGATTCCCTTGAAATTCAATTTGCACAGAAGATGGGTGAACTTTTGTGGCAGCAAAGAAAACTGCTAATGAAGCGGATGGAGGATGATCCTTACCTCATCATAACACCTGCGCTTCGAACTAGTATCTGATAAAGTGTCCCGATGGGGCCAAGTGACCCTGGTTCCATAAATTCCGGTAACACCAATGGGTCAGACAACCCTAAATCCACAACATTGTCCCCTGGTGGGTGGGACAATTCAACTAGGGGCAGGTTGGGTGTCCATAGAAACACAAGCGCCTAATCCCCTGATCCATATTATACATATATATAGTGACGATGAGAGCCTAGAGCCATCTCACGACACCCCTGTGCATGTCCAAGAGGAAAAGGATCCTGAGAAGACTTCTTCCCCTAAGCCCGAAGTTCAATACAAGGAGGTCTCACAAGAGGAAATAGAAGCCGAAAGAGGCCTCGACACAAAGGGGCCCAATGTATCAGAACTCAAAGTAGATCTGGAGGACAAGCTAGAATCGTAGGAATCAAATAAAGAATCCCTACAAAAGGGAATCAACATTTCGGTGGCCAACAAGTAAGTAAGTCACGAGTCTGTACCTAACGTCTCTATTCTACCAAATACACAAATCCCCAATGAGTAACAAGTAGAAGTTGGACCCACGAGGCACATCGAGGAAGTTCAAGAGCTCAATCTTGAACAAATATACACCACTGGTAGTCTGGGAAACATGCTCACATGGGGTGATCAACAGATACCAGAGCCAGTAGATGAGGTAGCTTATATCTATGTGATCTCCTATGATCAAAAGAGAAAGGCCATCGTTCAGAGGACTGCAAAGAAAATAAGGATCACATTGGCTCTCTCCATATTGGTTACTACAAAGGAGAACTTAATCAACACAGGAGACACCCGGACGACTGAACTGATCAATGTGGGAAAGGCCCTCTTGAATTCCACCTTGGATAGAGCCATGAGAGATTAAAAGGAACTAGCCATCGCCCTAAAGGAGATCAAGAACTTGCGTCATCTGGCCGAATACTATAGAGGTGCGACGCAGACCGTTGTGTATCTGAAAGGTGAGTTCGAAGAAGTTTACAAGTAATTATGATGAGTTCAAGAAGGAAAGACACCTGTTAACTGCGAAGGTGGTTGAGTTCCAGGAGGACACTCTCATGGCACTCGCGACATGCAAAGAGATGGAGAGATGGTATGAAAGGGGGCAAAAAGTGCTAGAAAGACTCGAGTAAATCGAGGCAGTACAACAGGGTCGAGACAAGGAAAAACATGGCATTTAGATGGTGGGAAAAAGTAGTCTTAACCGCATGAAGTGATCAGATGAGTATTGGGCTAATATGTATTGGGACCCACACCAAGATATCTAAGAGAAATGGACCATATGCAAGAAACACTGGGATAAAATTAACAAAATAATGAAGGATGTGGGGCTTCCCGAGTTCGGCACCCCTGACAAATTTTTTGACTTAAGCGACATAGTCAAGTTGCATGCCAAAGAAGACTCACTATGGACCAAATATCTTGCAAAGATGACCGATGCGAGGCCGGGGCAAGTGAAACGATTCACAAAACCTCTGATCAGAGCCCAAACCATGATACAATAGTTGAATTCCAGTCTCGTAAAGTACCAGGTGCATGCAAGTAGATATTAGAGGAATATATGCAGCTTCGATGGAACAACACAGGTTTCCATGGGCCCAAACTTGTGAAGACATGTTTATCAACTAGACTGAATATGAGAGAAGTCACCTTTTCCAAGAAATATCTCGAGTTGACTCTTAAAGAAACTGTTAGAAGATAATGCCATGTGGCGATTTTTTCTTTTCTTAAATTGTACTTAGCCGTTAATTTCAGTTAAACTTTATATTATAAATAAATACCTCGACCAATTCGTTAGGAGGTCGATGGTTGTTGTAAGAAATCTTTCTCTTTTTTGGTCATTAAGAATTATTTTAAAGCTGCTATGAATTGAGGAGTCCTTCTAGACCAAAGACAAATTATTTTCATCAGATGCATGTGATTGGACTTGGAGAAGAACTACTTTCTATCATGTTTCATGAATGATGCAGTAATGAGTAAGAGCAATTAATTTTTTTGTCAAGTTATTTGGTGCAATGTTTTGATGTTATTTTTTTTAATGATGAAGATAAATCGTTGTGTTACTATGTGATGAATGGTTATGGTAGATGAATTATTTTTCTTGCCATTATCTTATTACATATGTGCTTTCTTTTTTATAATTAATTTCTCAGACAGTAATTGGATGCTCACATGGTTAATGTATTAGTACTAGGTATGTGGTATAGAATCATTGTCTACATGTTTTAGTAGTGGGTTATCCCAAGCTCAACCTCATCCCAGTAGTTAAAAATTAATCTTGTTTGTTGTCAAGTTGGTTTATATTGGATTTCATCTCTCATGCCAACCCCACCCAAGATAAAATACAGAAGAGAATAGTACTAACTAAAGTAAGATCCTTCACAAGAAAACACAAAGCCCATCGATAAATTGGTCGAATCGCAAGATTTGGAGAACCATTCCATCTTCAAATGTTGCAGAGTCTAATTGAGGCTCAGTGGTGGGTTTGGTTCCTACTATTGATTCAAGGGATTGAAGACCCATCAACAGGTCCATAAAGGAGTGGACGAAGCTTTCGATGAGGCCCTATAAGGAATTCTTTATACAAGTACAACCAAACTTTGTCTCCTACCTGAAATTAGTGTGCCGCCCGGTGTTGATAATGACACTTCTTGTACTTGGCATTATACTTCTGTAAAATATCTTGAACCTGTTGGAAGATGTGCTAAATCCTCTCAATGAACCAGATGGATTTGTCAGCTCCAGTTGTTTCATGCAACGAGTCTTCCTGGGTGGTTGCAAGGGGTAGTGCAACATCCATGGGATCTAATGTTTGAAATACCAACCCCACCTGAAAGGGAATGTGGCCGATTGAGTTATGTATGGATCTATTGTAGATGTGATGAACATAGGGAAGAATATCATCCGAGGTGTGGGGATGCTTGGAATTTTACATGAGTAGGATGTGCATGATCATCTAGTTGACGACCTCGGCTTGGACATCCTTCTAGGGGTGGAAGGAAGTGGACATTGTGAGTTTGGTGTCCAACAGTGACTAAAAGCTTGATATTAATGTGCTGAGGAACTGGCTGTCCTGATATGAGATAATAGTTTGTGGGATCCCAAAGTGTACCCACACACGTTCAAAGAAGATCTTGCTAGTGGCTTGTAGGTGACCAAAATCGCTATCTTGGAAAATAAATCAACAACCACAAAAACAAAGTAATTTCCCCACTTGGTGGATGGAAGGCTCGACATGTAGTCCATTGAGATGGATTCCCAAGGCCTATTAGGAGTAGGAAAAGGAGTGTACAGACCTTGTTTCTTAGTGTCCAGTTTGGAAATAGCACATGTAGTGCAGGACCAAATATACTTGTTGACATCCTGTCGAAGTTTCATCTAATAGAAATGTCACTGCAACACTACCACTACATTTTCCATGACGAAGTTTCCTGCCACCCCACTAAAGTGGGCTTCCCAAATTAGCTTCAATTTCTCACTTGATGGAATGCAAAGATGGCCTAGATGGCACAACAACCTATCCTGAATATGGAAATTATTGACAACTATGTTTGTGCCCAACATATGGTAGGTGTTGGCGAAGTCATAATATGTCTCATAGATGTGGGTCCATTTGGAGATCTCATGGCCACAAGAATCTAGCATTGTGGTGAGTGTCGCAACTGGAGGTTAACTGAGGAAATCAATTCAACTTGGTTGGTATTTCTTATTTTATACTTGATGTTGAGGTGGAAATGCTGCAAATATGTGGATCACTTCTGATGGTGGTCATTCTGCAATTTTCCTTGTATTTTCATGAACTACATTGGCTTATGATCAGTGTGGATGACTATCTCCTTCCTGAGAATGTAATTCCTCCACTGGTAGCAGGCTTGCACAATGGAGTGCATTTATTTTTCGTAAGTAGGGTACTTACATATGACATCTAATAGGGTCTCACTATGATATGCCATAGGGTAGCTATGATGAGTGATGACTGTGCCCACAACATATTCTGAAGCATTTGTCTCAATCTCAAAGGGATGTTGCAGGTCAGGTAATGAAAGCACTAGGGATGAGAATAAGCACTGCTTCAGATCATCAAATTATTTCTATTGGGACAATCCCCACACAAAATTTACCTTACCACCACCCCTAGTTATTTGGCTGAGGGCCTATGAAATATGGGAGAATCCCAACATGGACCTACGATAGAAATTGGCAAGGCCTAAGAAGCTACAAAGATCAGTGAGCATGGTTGGGGCTAGACAATCATGGATGACTTGGATCTTGGATAGATAAACATGCACACCATGTACATCAAAAATGCATCCTAGGTATTGGAACATGTCCATGATGAAGGAGCATTTTTCCAAGTTGGCATATAGCTTGTGCTACCGCAGAGTGTGCAAAACCTGCTAAATATGTTGCAAGTGTTCTGCCCAAGTCTTGTTGGATATGAGGATGTCATCCATATACACCAACACAAAATAATTATTGAAAAGCCACAAGATGTCGTCTATCATCCTCATGAAATTTTCTAGGGAATTTGTTAAACCAAAGGGCATGACCAACCATTCAAATAGACCTTCTTTTGACTTGAAGGAAATTTTCCATATATCTGTTTGTTCTTTTGGGACCTGATGGTATCCATAATTCAGATCAATCTTACTGAATTATTTGTCCCCCTTGATTTGATAAAGGATATTTTATATTCGAGGAATCAGGTACTGGTTCTTGACTGTGATCTTATTTAGGGCCTAGTAATCAATGCAGATTCGTTAGGTCCCATCTTTCTTTTGTACCAACATAATTGGGTTTCCACGAGGTGGTGAGTTGGGTTGGATGTGTCCCTTGTGGAGAATTTCTTGGATATGATGCTTGATATCATCATTTTCTAGCAAAGAACAACGATAGAATGGCCCATTGGGTAGTGATGCTCCAAGGGTTAGATCGATGGGATGCTTGACCTAACAGTTCAGAGGTACCCTAGTAGGTTATGATAATATATCTTTGTATTCTTCCATGACCTTATTCAATTGCTTCTGCTATGTGGAGAGGTCTACCATGGAGGCCATGGATGTGGCTTCCACCTTTCGCTCACTCTGAGAGAGAATTACGAAGAAGACAAACTTCTTGGTCTAAGAAATGACCTTCCTACATTGCTTGGCAGAGATCAAGGAAATATCACTAGGTGGGACTACCTTGGGTATCCTGTACAATTTCCTATTCCAAGTAATAATAACACTGCGATTCCTATACTCATATACAACATAATGTTTCTATTAGCACTCTGTAAATTTGTTTTGTTCGATAAACAAATGACAGAGGTAACTGTTTCAACCTAAGTTAGAGTTGAAGCACTAGCCTGCTCAACTCAGAGAGGGCTCTCTCGGGTCACTTGATATATCTATGGAAATCGATGGCTAGATTTGGTTTGTGTTGGGGGTTTTTAATAAAATAACTGGAGAAATGAAGATAACATTTGGGCTATGGGGTCTGCAATAAATAGAATACATTATCAAACCTGAAAACTATTAAGAGGGAAAGACTAAATTAGGCAGTAAGTCTGTGTTTATGTCTGAACATTTTGCATGACATCAGAGGAAAAAAAAACATATAACTACATCAGAGCATTACAGAGATGAAATCTGAATACATTAAAAAGAAAGAAACACAGTCTAAGTTGCTAAGCCAAGAGCATCAAATAATGAAATGTAAATCTCTAATTTAGACAGAAAGAAGTGTAAATGAAATGTATGCTTACAGGAAATACATACTATGAGAGTAAAACAAGAATAATATCACTATTAGTTAGAATATTTTCATAAATAATCCAAAATCTGCCTCTGCATTTAGATATTCATTCTAGCCCCAAAATTTACAAAAGTTTTTCCTGTATAAAGGGCAGGCTCCTCTTTTCTCCATGCTTTCTATATCCTCAAGATAATATATATATATATATATATATATATATATAGATATAGATAGATAGATAGATAGATAGATAGATAGATAAGGTTTCTTCGTGGAATACAAAACATTCAGACTTCTCATCGTTCTAATATTAGAGATAAGTTACAAGGAAGAATGATTTATAATAACCATTACCCTATTTTAGAGGGACCATTAGGAACATGTTCATCATATCTAGGCCCCATCTTTCCAAAACTTGTTGGGATGTACTTGTCTCCACCTGAGATTTTATTTTAACTTTGCGATATCCTCCTTTAGATTATCCAACCAGGTCGGTTGATTCTCTCCAACACTTTCAGCCATTTCAGCTATGGTTTCTTTCTTCTATCGTTTGGTCCATTTCTTTTTTACATCTCGCCTATTGATGACTAGATCCCTCATAATGGGATTTATCCTAACTTACAATCTTGATTCTGTAGTAGGTTCTGTGTGGAATTTAGTCACTAATATACATGTAATTACCCTTTCCTTCTTACTCATAGTTAAATCTACCATGTTGCCTAAATGACCGGTTTTACTGGATATAGCTTTGTCCATGTATCCCAATTTCGTGGACACTGAAATGTCCTACAAAAATCAAAGTCGAGCAAATTGGAGATTACTTTGTTTATGGATGAGATGATGCCTCCATACTTGAGAATCACTGACAGATTCACTTATAGGTACGTCGGTTTACCACGCTTGGCTAATCCATTTCAAATGATTATCATTCGAGTTTGTTGCATGGCGGCATTAACCTGACATAATACGGTTGTGAAGTACCGAACCAGTGAAATAGGGTGATTCTGACAAGTCGTTGCCTATCCCATGAGTGGTTGATTTGACATATTGAAACACATGACATCGGGGATTTGGCGAAAGTGGTTTTAGGCAAAACTTCTTTTACCCCGATGCATCTCTGGAGATGTCGCACGTCTATTTTAAAAACCATAATGGTTTTCCCTGGTCCGACCTTATATGATTAAGTCCCATGAAAGTTCATCGCCCGATATGGCCACCAAGTCATTGATCTAGGCCGATCTACAGTCGAAGGTCTATCGAGTTATTCCTTTTGTCTCTTCGCTATATTTGTCCATACGCCGCCAGATATGTCCTATTCCTCTAAATCATCAATTCCCAAAACTATCAGGCTTTCGTGACAATGTAGCTCTTGCTAAATTACCAAGACTTGGATCTTGTTTGAAAATTGTTATGGTGATAATAGTTTCCATAAATAAAGTTGTCCCAAAATAACATCACAAACTTCAAGGGGAGAAACATCACACAATACCTCATCTTTGAATGGCTTGATTCTATACGATAGGCATCACTATTGGCTGACACAAAGATCTCTTCCTTGATGAAGCCATGCAATAGTGTAGGGTTGTGGGTGTGGCATTGTCGGTAGGCCTAGCCACTTGATGACATTTATAGAGATGAGTTTTTCCTAGATGCCACTATCAATGATGAAGTGCAACAAAGTTCCTTTCACCCACATATGTGAATGAAAGAGGCACTTACCTTCCTCTGGATCATCAGGCTCATTGGGTTGGATCTTGGTGGTAGAAACGGTGGCACTGGGTTCCACATCAATGATCTGTCTCCCCTTTTCTAGTTCTGACTCATAGTCAAAACCCGCATCTGATTCATATCCTTTTACACTACTTTGAACGATAATCAACAATGTTATTCCAGGAGCTTTTATGGAAGTTGCACCACTTCCCGGTATCTTTCTTCGTCTTCCCATTGTCCTTCTTTGCTTGTGGCCTAAACTAGTTTTCTTGAGGTTTCCCATCTTTGCTATGTCTTTTTTTTCTGTGGGTTAGGGATGCCCTTTCCCTTCTTCTTCTGTGAGTAGTTCCCAGACCCAAATTGTCGCATCTTTTGTTTAAGCTTTTGCTCGATTTTGATGGTATATCGATAGGTGGTTCCTAAGGATTAGATGTCAAAAAAATCCATTTTTGTTTGGATGTATCTATGCATACAATTGTGGTACTTGAGAACCATATGTCACTCAGAATATTTGATACCCATATTGGTGCATAAGGTATGGGAGACATTGGTGAACTTTGGCACTGTTTGGTCTCTTTCCTGTCGTAGTGTGGTCCATCTTGTATACAAGTCATCATAACTTCCAACATGGTAGTATTGTTCCTTAATAGCATCCCTAAAGTAACCCCAAGTGGGTGCAACTCAAAATAATGTGGATCCTTTTATTTCCCTTTTTTCAAAAAAGTCTCCCACCAATCTTTGACACAGGGGATGACCTTGAGGAGTGAAATTGTAATCTTTTCACTATTGAAAAAGTTGTGGACAAAAAAATAAAATTCTATAAGTTTAACCATTTATATATGGAATCCGCATATATTTGACCTTGAAATATAGGAATATCAAAATTGATCTGTACTTTGAAGGGGGTGGCACCTCCGCTTGAGGTGGATGTGTTGCTTGTTGGCATCTGTCGAAGGATTTGTGCAAAGTTTTCCATCATATCGTTCGTCTGTTGCTCAAGGGATTCCTCGAGGAACATTTTGAAAGGATCTCTTGTCCTTTCATATTTATTTTCACCTACCATGGATGTTTTCTTAGGCGTGCGAGAGAATTTTTCCTTAAGAGAAACAATCTTGAGATCCAAGTCTCTATACCTTGACCGCGTCGGGGACATGCATTAAAAACACGACAAGGAGAAGACCCCTTTGATACCATTGATTTGGATTTATGAGAGAAACAAAATGAAACAAAATATTTATAATATTAACATAGAGACAAAGTGAACAATACCATAAATACAATCAAACTTGACTTCTATTAAATAAGAAATATGTTGAAAACTGTAAAATGTAGACTGAAAACAAGATTGCTAGAATGGTGGCAACTTATCTCTAGGAAGAGATGTGACAACTATGCTCATTCACAAGAACATGAATACAATGTGGCTCCAAAGGAATTTTTACAATAAAAATGAATTCCAAAACCATAGACATCCAAAATACTAACCCTGGGAGATGAAGCACCAAAAGTCATGTGGGCTCTGTTGGGGTAAGTCAGTACATCAAGTTCTTGGGGTCGTAACTTTTGCATATGATATCTGTTTAGGGTGCATGATATCTCATTGGAACGATAGTGATGAGGTGATTCATTTAGGGGGATAAAGCAGAGCCTTTGGCCATCATTGAGGTTCCCTATTGTGAAAAAAAGTTCATTTGGGCCCTCAAAATGGCCCTAGAAGTTTGGGAAATGAAAAACTACTAAAAATAGTAAGTTGCAAAAAAACTATTTTGAGCTAGTTGGAAAAGGTGGGTGGCCACCGATATCCTCCTAGATCAATTTAGGTTTTTGGATGTTTAGGGTTTTCTAATTTATGATTTATGTTAAAAAGGCCTTTGGAGTCTCATTGTAACCATCTTCTTGTGAATGAGCATAGTCGTCACATCTCTTCTAAGAGATAATATGCCACCATTCAAGCAAGTTTGTTTCCATTTGCATTTTTAGTGTTTCAACATATTATATTTATTAATAGAAGTCAAGTTTTACTATATCTATGTGTATTTATTTTCTATACTTCTGTATTCCATTTTGTTCCATTTATAAATATGGATCATCAAAAGTATTATGTGCATGTGTGATGATGTGTAAGATATGAAGGGCGATTTGCAAGACATCAAAGACAATTGTTGAAATATTTGAGGGAATATGGATAAAATATTAGAAAGATATATTTTTTTGATGTTAGGGACCTAGCCCGAGTTCCTCTTAGAAAAAAAAATAAATTTAAAAACCAAATATCTGAATTAGAGATTGAGAGGCCAATATATCATTGATTTACAATCAGTCATGGGTTTTTCTGTGGAAGAACGTGTCATTTTGTAGGTTTATATATAAATTGGTGCATACTTTTCTAAAAACCATTTATATATTTGATTTCCTCTCACAAAATCAATCAATTTCAAAAATCAAATCATCCGAATTGGAGTTGTGGAAGTGAAGATATGGCTGATTTAAAATCAACAATTTTCGGGATTTTTTCTTGATGGCCACAAGAGACTGCAATGCTCATAAATTTTTATAGGGTGCTCATATTGGTTCCAAATCAATGTCATTGGATAAAATATTTTTATATATTTCTTCTGATATATTATATAGGGTTCTTCTAAAGGATATGTTGTGCATTGAAATATTTTTGTCTCCAAACCTTCGAGGTATTATGTGCATGCATGACAATATGCAAGATATGAAGGACAATTTGCAAGATATGAATGATTATCTACAATACATCAAGGACAATTGTTGAAATGTTCAAGGGAATGTGGCTAAAATACATGAGAGATATATTATGGAGGATGTTAGGAACCTAACCTCCCTAACTCCTTAGGTAAGAATACTAATATATTTTCCATGTAATAAAGGTCAACATTAGTAAATAAGGCCTAGTTAATAATGTGAACAAGTCTAATGTAAGAATAATTTATAGAAGCTTCCACTTCTAAAAATATATTCCTTTATAATGTTCTTTCGAAGATAGAATTAGTATAAATAACAGTAGAAGGAAGGATAAAGTCTTGTCTTGAGAATTATTGTAATAGATTTATTCTCTGTTGGAGGATTCCCCCTCAAAGAGTCAAGAGAACATGTATTTATATTAATACATGTATTAGTTTTGGTGTTGTGATTCTCTATATTTTTCTATTCCGCTGGTATTTGTTGCAATATTTCCGTTTCTACTTATTATAATACTCTAGTACCTTACAAGTGGTATTAGAGAACTTTCCTCTATAGAAATTATGGGAAATGTTTTTCCAAGTTAGAGACATGTACTGTTGGCGTCTTTACAGAACAAACATTTGTCATTCCACGGGTCAAAATTGCAGCCGGGGAAGACTACACATAGGAAATACAGACGGTTTCACAAGGTTACTTGAAACAAACATTTCACCTTGTTGGAAACCTCTGTAACCCAAATTTGTACCCCTTCGAGTAGTAGCGCATCAGACATAATTTGTACATGGCCACCACTCCCATATATTGTCAAGTATATCGAGAGCCCCTCAGGTCTCTTGAAACTATCTCTAGATAATTCGATTTCCACTTGACTGCTATATTGACACCAAGAAAAGGTTACAACACCCAAGAAGATACTCTCTAATGCCTGGGTAATCAAGTAGTATGGCTAAGGGTACGGTCAAGTTCCTTAGTTGGTGACCTGATATATTGGGTCGAGTACTAGTGTTTGACCCCACACATATACTAAAGAGCTATAGCATAAGGAAAAACCTTATCTGTAGGAACCCTGGAAACCCTAACCCTTGGGAATGAAATAGAATAGAAAAGGAACATAAGGGATATTTTTTTGTGCAACCCCGCCTCCTACATCCTGGTTGTGAAATTCATACAAAATTTTCTCTGTTAAAAATATGGGAATTTCATAACTGTAGTATTCTTCTGGCCAAAGTATAACTCCCCTCGACACCCTTATCTAGGACCTATCCCATCAGACTCCTATTTTCACCCTGATCACTATGGTACCCATCACTTGTAAGCCTTTTTTTCCATGGACCCATCCACCCTTATTGACACCCTTATTTTCCACCTATCCCATTGGTTTTCTCTCTTCACCTCATCCGTAGTGATGCTTGACGCAACACCCCTACCTCAACATGTTCTTCTTGACCTCCTGGTCTAAGGATCATTCTTAATCGCCCCTTGAGCTGAAATGGCTCTCCGATTCTCAGTTGAAATATTTACAATTGTAACCACAGGTCCTTCTTAGGAGCTACGCCTATGCAGACAAGCTCTAGGCACGAACTCTTACCCACGTGATCAACCAATGTGACCATAACATTTATCTGAAAAAGTATTTTGTGAATCACAATTTCGGGGGTATTGGCGTGATACAACCCCAACACTCCACATCCATGAAACCCCGAAACCTAATGTGGGACCTCTCCCTAGGACCAAATATGACGGTCTTATGATTTCTTCTCAATCGACGACCACGATCGCATTGCGACTTCACATTTCACGATATCGAGACAGTTTGTATAACACAACCCAATTCTCTAACTGTCGACTTTCAAAATGTCGAGATCTGAAATCAAGCAATCAACGACTCTCCTTGATCTAGATCCAATGAATACTATTCCTTCTGGGCTTGTGTGTGCAGAAAGGTTATCAACCTTATCCTTTCTACTAATCTCCTAGATCCAATGACTAACGGAAATTCAGTATTCCTCCCTCAGAGAAATTCCACCGTTTGTGTAGATTTTCAATAGTTCCAAGCCAAAGGACTTGGTGTCAATTTTTCTGGGGTCAACCTCTTTAAAGTGATTTTAACCCCATGTTTTACTTCGAGTACCTCGAAGTCTTTATCCCTTCTGAGGTTAGCTTCTACTACAACCTTCAAGAATTCCAAGGGTTCTTTGCGCTCACTCCTTGTGGTACTCACTATAACCTATGGTTATCTGACGTCTTCCTCTTTTGTGTACTCCATGCAACATAAATCCTTCAACCACTCACTCGGGTTGGAAAAATATAAGACTTCAACCTACCTATGCACTCTTTTCATGAATCTATGCTATACTCACACTTCTACTGGTATGAGAACAACAATATCTCTCCTGAGATATTTTGAGATAAAAATCCGAACTTGTCAATGCACTCCGTGCGGACCTTCACTTCACTCCTTGCAGGAATTATCAGGATGAGAAACAATTGAAACTCATTCTCTCCCTCTCAAAGACTTCATACATTCAACATGAAATCATACATACACACAACATTGAAACAAAATGCATAACATAGACTAGAATTAACTGTAAACATACCATTCAATAGATGTAAACATATTTTATAACCACACCATGAAATTTGGATCAAATCTTCCTTATATTAATCCAATTGTGTCTATACATGGGTTCTATAGCATCGACTATCTTCTTATACACTCTTCTACAATATCTATTCTTCTATTCTCTCGCTCTACAGTTCTCAAATTCTTACAATGAGAATAATGATAATGATACAATACAATACATACGAGGGAGATTTCTAGATTTTTCCCTCCTACAGCTCTAAGCTATCTAATCAAAATAAAAGCTACAACTACTTTACATTTAATATAATAAATGACTCAAACAAACAGATGAGAGAAATCGCTCAAGATCTGCATTACAACTCAAAACATAAATGTGAATGCATCCTTCTAATATATTACATTAATGTCTTATCCTTTCAAATTCAAAATGATTTCAAAATGTGTGTTGGTGCATATCCAGTTGTCCTCTGCTCTTGTGCTTGCTTTGTTGGATTTCTTACTATGCTCCTACATCATGCTCCTCTGGCTGAAAAATTCATGAACTCATGTTCATGATCTCCTGCACCATCTGTCCATGATTATGGATCTCCACTTCTCTTTCCCAACTGGAATCCTCAATCGGGTGTCCCTTCCAATTTATCAAATACTCAAAATATGTCTTCCTACGGGTCTTCTTGCTAACTCTTTTATCAATGATCTTTTCCATTTGTGACTTTTCAGCTATAGACATCTGTTTGAACCACTGAACTTCTTTATGATCTTATTCTCTTCTGGCTTCATCTATTCTGTAAGGATACATATCTGCTACATTAAATATGGGTGATATGCCCACATCATCTGGAAATTATATCTCATAAGAATTTGCCTCAAATTTCCTTATGATTTTACACGGCCCTATCTTTTTCATCTTCATCTTATTATATGTTCCCCTTGGGAACCTTTCTTTTCTGAGATGCTCTAAAAATAAATATCCCACTTCAAAGTGAAGCTCTCTTCTATGTTGATCTACTCTGTGCTTATATTCATGGTTGTAACTCTGCAACCGTTCTTTGATCTTACTGTGGATCTCTTGCATCTCTGCTGCAAAATCTTCTGCTCCATCACTTATGAACTCACTCTACTCTAAGTCTCCCAACTCAGACACTCCACTGGGCTTCATTCGATACATTATCTAGAATGGACTCTGTCCAATGCTCCTATTTGGTGAATTGTTATATGAAAATTCCTCTTGTGGAAGAATTTGATCCCACTAACTGTGATGTTCAGCTACTAAACTCCTCAACAAATCCCCTAAACTTCGGTTTACTACCTTAGTTTTTCCATCCATCTAAGGGTGATATGCTAAGCTAAAAGATAATTCTTTCCACATCTTCTTCCATAGTGTCCTCCAAAAATGACCAACAAATTTGGTATCTTTGTTTGAAACAATACTCTTGGGTAAACCATGAAGTCGAACAACTTCTTTGAAAAAAAGATTTGCAATGTGAGTTGCATCACTAGTTTTCTGACATGGAATGAAATGTGCCATTTTGAAAAATCTGTCAACTACCACGAATGTGGAATCAAAACCTCTCTATGTCCTTGGCAGTCGTAACACAAAAAGTCCATGCTTACCGTATCCCACAACCTCTCTGGTACCGGAAATGGTTGATATAATCCTGTATTATGTCTCTTCCCCTTTGCTTGCTGGCAAATTATACATTTGTTGACAAACTTCTTGACATCTGTCCTCATCCATGGCCAATAATATAGATTGTTCAGTTGTGTGAATTTTTTGTCATGGCTGAAATGTCCAACCAATCCTCCACTATGTTTTTCTTTCAAAAGATTCTCCCTTATAGAACTCTTTGGGATACACAATTGATTTCCTTTGAATAATAATCCATCCTGGATTAAGTATTCAATCCATTGGATTCTGTCTCTCAGAACATGATTCTCACATGCTTCGTAAGCATCCCTGAAATCTGAATCATCCCTGTACATATACTTAAGGTTATCAAAACCTAAGGTCTTCACACGAAACTCTTGCAGAATCAAACATTTCCTGCTCAATGCATCAACAACCTTGTTAGCAGTTCCAGAAATGTTTTTTATAGAAAAAGTAAATTTTTGCATAAATTCAACCCATTTTGCATGTTTCTGGTTCAATTTCTACTGTCGAGTTATGAATTGTAAAGCATGGTTATCGCTATGCAAAATGAACTCCTTCAGAACCAAATAGTGCCTCCATTTCTTCAACACTTGTATGAATGCATAAAACTCTTTATCATATGTGAAAATTTTCATCTTGGCATCATTTAGATTCTCATTGAAGTATGAAATTGGTCTATTGTCTTGGCTTAATACTGCTCCAACCACAAATCCACTTGCGTCATGTGTCACTTAAAATGTCTTACTGAAATCTGGAAAAACCATAACTGGTTGTTCGATTATCTTCTCTTTGAACAACTTGAAACTTTTCTCTGTTTCTTCTGTCCAATGAAAATATTCATGTCTTTTCTTGGCTATGTCCATCATTGGCGGAAAAATTCCACTAAATTTTTTTATGAACTTCTTGTAAAAACCAGCTAGTCCATGGAATCTTCCGACTTCAAAGATATTACTTGGCGATGACCATTCTTTGATTTATTTTACTTTCTCAGGATCCATATTCAACTCATTCGAAGAGATCATGAACCCCAAATAAATGATTTATTTCTTCATGAAAGATGACTCCTTCAGATTTATCAGCAATTTCTCTCGCTGCAACCTCCTCATCACTAGAGTTAGGTGTCTTATATGTTCTTCTTCAGTCTTATTGAAGACCAATATATCATCAAGATACACAATTACAAACTTCCCAATGAAATCTTTCAAGACTTCATTCATCAATCTCATAAAAGTACTCGGTGCATTCGTCAAACCAAACGACACGACAATCCATTCATATAATCCTTCATTCATCTTGAATGTTGTCTTCCATTCATCACCTTCCCTCATTCGAATCTGATGATATCCATTTTTCAAATCAATCTTTGAAAAAAACCTTGCTGCAGTCAAGCAATCCATCAAGTCATCCATCCTCAGTAAAGGAAATCTATACATGATGGTGATTTTGTTTATAGCCCTCGAGTTTGTACACATTCTCCATCCACCATCCTTGTTTGGACTTAACATTGTTGCTACAACTCATGGACTCAAGATTTCTCTAATAAACCCCTTGTCCATCAAATCCTGGACTTGTTTCTTAACTTATTCATTCTCCTGTGACATCAGTCTATATGCTTCTTTTTTTGGTAAACTCACTCCTAGTATAAGTTCAATGTGATGGATTATACTTCTGATGGGCAGAAACGAACAAGGTAAATCATCCACCACTATATCAACAAAATTCTCCAGCAGTTCCTGAATTTCCTCTGGTAGATCATCTATCGAAATACTGGTCAAAATGACTTTAGGTTTCCTTACCACAACAAACTGCATTTGTTCACCCTTCTTGGCTTCATCCAGAAGTTCCTTCCCACTCATGAGTAGTATAGTGTTGCTTGCTTTTTCTTTCACCTTCTTGTCTTCGATTGGAAGCAACATATGTGTCCTACCATTCTTCTCCAAGGTATAGGTATTATTTCTCCCATCATGAACAACATTTATGCCATATTGCTATGGTCTCCCCAACAAAAGATGATAGACATCCATGGGAATAACATCACATAATATCTCATCCCTGTATCCCTCTATCTTAAATTCAACTAAACATTGTTTAGTGACAGTTACCTGATGTCCTTTTTGCAACCATGAAACCTTGTATGGGCTCGGATGTGCAACTATCTCCAATTCCAGCTTCTCCACCATTTTTTTGGATACTAGATTATATGTGCTTCCACTATCCAACATCACCTTGCATACCCTATCCTTGGTCTTGTAAGCAGTTCTAAACAAATTGTTTCTCTGGAATGGATTCTCTGCCTCTTTCTCTGGCTTCAAGAAAATTTTCCTCATCATTAAATATCTTCTGCCTTATGCATCTTCTGCCTCAATATTTCGCCTTTGCGCTTCTGAAATGTGAGCTTCTCCTCCTCCATGTTCTTTTCTATCTGGACATTCAAAATATTTGTGTCTGATCTTTCCACAAACAAAACACTTTATCTCACCTCCTCTACCTCTGCCTCTTCCTCTTGTTCGCGGAAAAGTGTCTGTATCAACATACTATATTCCCTATGAACTTCTTCCTCTTTCAGGGTGATTATGAGATTTCTTTTATTCATCCTCAAGCTTATGTACTCTGTCCTGGGAAATTTCTTTGCCTCTGCTCTGACTTCTACCTCTGCCCCTCTGACCTTGCTTTCAGGCCAATTTTTCTTTTTCCCTCAGAGCAATCTGATAAGAATATTCCACATTTCTAATAGTCACCATGCTCATCTCATCCTGAATGTCATATCTCAAAGCATTCATGTATCTCGCGACCTTTTCATCATCACTTTCATGATGACCAACACTAATTTTTATTCGATAAAACTCTTCAGTGTATTCCTTCACAGTCATCCCCTTCTGTCTCAAATTCTGCATTCCTTGAAACAGATTAATTTGATAAACCATGGGTATAAACTTGGCCTTCATTTTTGCGACCATCCTATCCCAGCTTTTGATTCTTCGTTTTCCCTTGCAATTCCTATCAGCCTGTAGTTCATCCCACCATTGTGCTGCATGCCCTTTCAATCTAGTAACAATATGTTTTACTTTCCTATCTTCTTCAATATCTTCATAGTCAAAGTATTTATCTAGATCTCTAAACCAATCTAGCAGCTCCTCAACATCTAAGTTGCCTTCATACATCAGGATGTCCATTTTTTCTCTGGCCCCTATTCTTCCAATAGCTCTGAATAGACGTTCTTCTGCAACATCTTCGACTACAACTTCTTCTTAGGATCTAGCCTCATTTTCACTTTCAGCTTCATTGACATCTCCCGTATCAGTAGCTCGTCTCTGTGTTGTCTCCATAGCATCTAATAGAGCATTGGTTTGGATCGAGCATTAGTCTGTCTTGATGTCTTCTGGGTGACATTGTTGTAATCTACTCTTTACTACAGAGATTCAAAATCTATAATTTGATACCACCTGATGCAACACCCCTACCTCAGCAGGTTCTGCTTGACCTCTTGATCTAAGGATCCTTCTTAATCGCCCCTTGAGCCAAAATAGCTCTCTGATTCCCAATTGGAATCTTCACACTTGTAACCGTAAGTCCTTCTAAGGATCTACACCTATGAAGACAAGCTCTAGGTGCGAAATCTTACCCGCGTGACCAACCAATGTGACCAAAACCTTTATCCAAAAATTCATTTCGCAAATCAAGACTTCATGGGTATTGGTGTGATAAAACCCCAACACTCCACATCCACGAAACCTCGAAACCTGATGTGGGACCTCTCCCCAGGACCATATCTAATGGTCCTATGCCTTCTTCGTGATCAACGGCCATGATCGCGTCGCAACTTTGCATTTCTTGATATCAAGACCGTTTGTGTAACGCAACCCAATGCTCCAACTCCCGACTTCTGAAATGCCGAGATCTAAAATCAAGCAATCAATGACTCATGTTGATCCAGATCCAACAGATACTATTCCTTATGGGCTTGTGTGCACTGAAAGGTTATCATCATTATCCTTTCTGTTGATCTCCTAGATCTAACAGCTCATAGAAATTCGGTATTCCTCCCTCCAGGAAATTCCACCGTCTATTCAAATTTTCAATGGCTCCAAGCCAAAGGACTTGGTGTCAATTCTTCTGGGGTCAACCTCTGTAAAGTGATTTTAACCCTCTATTTTCCTTAGAGTCCCTCGAAGTATTTATCCCTTCTGATATTGGCTTCTACTGCAAACTTCAATAATTCCAAGGGTTCTTTGCGTGCACTCCTTGTGGTACTCATGATAACCTATGGTTATCTGACGTCTTCCTCTTTTGTGCACTCCTTGCAATAGAAATACTTCAACCACCCACTTGAGTTGGAAAAATATAATACTTCAACCTGCTTGCACAATCCTTGCACGACTCTGTGCTATACTTGCACTTTTGCTGGTATGAGAACAACGATATCTCTCTTGAGATTTTCTAAGATAAAACTTAGAACTTGTCAACGCACTCCTTGTGGACCTTCACTGCACTCCTTGCAAGAATTATCAGGATGAGAAACAATTGAAACTCATTCTCTCCCTCTCAAAGACTTCATGCATTCAACATGAAATCATACATACACACAACATTGAAACAAAATGCATAACAAAGACTAGAATTAACTGTAAGCATACCATTCAATAGATGTAAACAAAATTCATAACCACACCATGAAATTTGGATCAAATATTCCTTATATTAATCCAAGTGCATCTGTACATGGGTTCTATATCATCAACTATCTTCTTATAGATTCTTCTACAATCTTTGTTCTTTTATTCTCTCGCCTACAGTTCTCAAATTCTTACAATGAGAATAATGATAATAATACAATACAATACATACGAGGGAGATTTCTAGAGTTTTCCCTCCTATAGCTCTAAGCTATCTAATCGAAATAAAAGCTACAACCACTTTACATTTAATATAATAAATGCCTCCAACAAACAGATGGGAGAAACCGCTCAAGATCTGCATTACAACTCAAAACATAAATGCCAATGCATCCTTTCAAGATATTACATTAATGTCTTATCCTTTCAAATTCAAAATTCTTTCAAAATGTGCATTGGTGCATATCCAGCTGTCCTCTGCTCTTGTGCTTGCTTTGCTAGCTTTCTTACGATGCTCCTACATCAGCGCCACATCAAAATTCACAATACATATATGAGTTTTGAGGGTTTCAATTTAAAAAATATGTAAAATCTCAAATTTTCATCGCCACATTTTGCTAAAACGTGGGACAGATATTCATGTATTCACCCTATTACCATTATTGGTGTCAATGAATCTTCAAATTTGAGGTATTCACCCTCTTAAACTTGTTCAACTACTAGGACTACAGACCAAGCCTCTTATGGATCTAATGGGACAATGGGAAACTAAATATTTTCCTCCTTCAACCTACTAGCTTTGTAACTTGCTTTCTTTAATACCAATTCAAGGCTTGATCATTGTTGTAAAATATAGTTAAAATCATGCAAAAGTATTGTGCAAAACAAAAACAAAGGAATAAAATGAACAACATTCAAGCAAAAGAATGATATCATAGGAAAAACAAACTTATGTTGCTATTGTAGCAATCAAATGCCAAAGATCTTTGTCATTGTCTATCATTTATAGGAGTGTTGTGTATCTAAAAATAGAAAAGAACAAGTTGAAACCTACACATGTGAAAAATGCTTTATTCATGTGAATGTAAAACCTAATTTTAAGTGAATGCAATTCTAAACTAGTTTGCATGTGGTATATGCTTTGCTACAACTCAGAGTATTTGCTAAATCTAAGATTTAACTAATTCTAGAAGTGAATAAGATAAGACTAGTGTTTATAAATATAAGTTGATAGAAGCGACTTTCTAAATTGAGTGTTAGACTTATCCTTCAATTTGTATATATGACCATGTAGTACCAATTCTTATGTTTCTGCAAATGTTATTGTTGTGTTAATTATCATGATAGGAGTATTTCGTGATGTTATGCAATTTTTTGTTTCTTACGATGATGTCATGTACATTTATGTTATTTTTAACGATATAAATTTTATTGCACGTGGCACTATTATGCTCATGTTGGCATGTGATGGATATCATATGTTTTTTTGTTATATTTATGTTATGATGATGTTATGTTCTCATGATGGAATATGGTAGCATGTGTTTATTTGATATTCATGTTATACTGATGTAATCTTCTCATGATGGCATGTAGTAGTATGCAATTTTTTGATATTTATGTTAAGTTCTCATGATGGCATATGACCCCATACATTTATTTGATGTTCATGATGAGATGATCATGTTATGATTATAAATAAGTCTTGATTTCATAATGTCAAGTGGATATAGAGAGGAGAGCTACTGCATGGGCCTAGAAAGATAAATGAAATCAACTATATTATACTAGTCTGTTCTATACCTCCTCTGAGATTGAAATTCCAAGAAGAGGGTTAGAGTTATACTCATTTACAAAGTTGTGATGATGAACTTTCGATGCTTGGGGTTGAATGCTTGGTTGGGGCTATAGAAGGATGTTTGGGACAATATTTTGAGATTATTGGGGTACATGGGTTAACATAATACATGGGTTAACATAATATCCTGAATGCTTTGTACCACCATATGAGGCCTAGGGGTCATAGAGACCAACTATGGCTGAGGAGGTCATATTGCTTGATGTTGAAAGTCAGAGGGATGGTTGGATTTGTACTTGCACTCCCCTAAATATGTGATGTGTACATTTTATGATTGTTACAATTAGACCATGATGGGTGACTCTTATGGCAATTATGGTAGAGAGCACATGCCATGGCGAGCTAGATTATTTGATGTGTGGGGTGATGATCTAGATGTGAATCAGATGGCATGATTGGATGAGGGTGGAAGTAAACCCATGTGATTGAATTGATTTGATGCATGGTTGTTTTGATTGTTGCTTATTAGGCATTCAAGGAGTTAATTAAGAAAACATAGTGATATTAGGGCACTATGTTTGTAGTAGTGAAAGTGTGGGATTTCCTTGTGGTGGAAAAATGTGGAATTCTTCAACTACACAACAATAATAGTATATTTAGGTGCATTTTTTTATGGTTATGCATATAAAACAATTCCTTCATTAAAATTATACACACACACACACACAGATGGCATGATTGGATGAGGGTGGAAGTAAACCCATGTGATTGAATTGATTTGATGCATGGTTGTTTTGATTGTTGCTTATTAGGCATTCAAGGAGTTAATTAAGAAAACATA
>JZKD02S1673329.1:799097-813613 GCA_000966675.3 Picea glauca
GAGAGAGAGAGAGAGAGAATTAAAAAAAGCTAGTTGCATGAGAATGACATGTGGTTGTGTGAGTGCAATTAAAATAAATATTATTATTTTAAATTTATGCCTAACTTTGGGTATATATAGAGGATGGAGAAGCATTGAAGGGGGTTCCATTTTCTTGAGTTGGATTTCACCTTGTGTATGAGGATGTTTTTGTTGTATGGATATTGAGACCTGAAGTCTTAAGGGGAGGATTGGGTTCTAGCTAGTATAGATTTTCTAATTGAGGGCTCAAGGGATCTAAATCTCTAATTGAGGGATCGAGGGATCTGAATCTCTAATTGAGGGGTGGTTGGGAGAAGAGTCACCCCCCAAGATTTGTTTCCCATTATATGCTTATTGTTGTTGAATAGAGAAAGCTAGTCCATTGTTGTTTATTTGTAACTCTAATTTTAGTTTTATACTTCTAGGTATTTCTCCAACCCTTCTATTGATTCCCAATACACACTAATGTAAATTTTTGTAATCAGATAAATTATATTGTTGGGATTTTACCTAATTAAATGGTAGGTTTTCTAGTTAATATTGATGCATATTTTACCTTGCTATATTTTAGATCTGTATTGTTAATTATTAAATATGTTTTATTAATTATTGAATATACGTTATTATATATTTATTCATTTTCTTTTTATGAGTACTACATAAGTGTTCTTAAAATTGATTTTTTAATTAATAATAATGTGTTGAATAAAAAATTCTTAATAAAATTTAGATTAATTGTAATAAATTTTTATAAAAAAATTCACAACCAAACCAACAAATATGTATTAAGATTTTATATATTCTTAAATCCACAACTTACTCAATGAATATCTATTATGCATTGTAAATGTTTCAAGTTGAATCATTCAAGATCCCTAACCGTGAAAACCAAAATCCATTACTCAAAAGATGGGACAGTTTGGGGTTTCTTAATCCAAAGGAAAATAAAGCTACTTGATCCAACTTAATGATTTTTTTTAATATCCAAATTAAACTACAAAATAATATAATAACTCTCCTTACATTTTTTTAAATAACAAATTAAATAATAAAATATAAAATATTAGTAGATTTATTTTACATAGTAAATTAGAATGATCTCCTTTTGCTAGAGTTGGAATATCTTTATGAACTTTTCACATAGGGACTTGGAACTACTTGTATTCATAGGGAATTGTTATAGTTCCATTTTAAATCAAATCAAATACAACGTTTGCTTATGTAAGTCCAAGCAAACGTTTGCTTATGTAGTTCCATTTTAAATCAAATCAAATAGTTCCATTTTGTCGTTTTGGGTCGCGATTGGTGTTAAATCGGTGGAAGTCCAAGTTCGATTTTCAACCTATTCATGTATTTGAGAATCCCAATGTGTCGGATGACAAGACAAATGTTGTATTTTTGTATGAATCCACTTTAAGAAGTCCAAGTTCGATTTTCAACCTATTCATGTATTTGAGAATCCCAATGTGTCGGATGACAAGACAAATGTTGTATTTTTGTATGAATCCACTTTAACCTTTCAAAGTGTGTGTTTTTATTAGAGGAGGATATTATTAGTGTATATTTATTTTAATTTTAGATTCCAAATATTGAGAACATCAATTTTTTTTATTGGTATAAAAATTTGCGAAAAGGTTGGTATATTTAAAGATTTTATTAAATTTTTTAAATTTGTGAAAAGTTGGTTTATTTAAGGATTTTATTGTTAATTTTATAAGAGTGTGATTTACAATTTTTTTTATTTTTTTTATGGATGATGATATCATTGTCAAGATAATCATAAACAAAGTGTATATTGATAGAGGATTTATTGATAAGTGATGTGATAAAGGATGATCTTTATGTCAAGTGTTGTAGACAAGGGAAGAATCCACAAAGTATTAATTAAGTAAGTTGTCTTTACAAGACAATTGTTGATAACCTAATTATCTAAAAGATGATGGTCATCACAGAGTTTACCAACAAATCAAGTGGCCACATATGTGATTACTAACAAGGTGCTTATAATTATTATAATCACTAGTGAGGAAATAGTTATGTCAGTGAGGTAGACATCGACAAGACCATGATTAATAAGTTATTGACTAGGAAGAATAGAAAAGAAGGTGCTAATGGGAGGAGGAAGGTAAAAGGATGAAATTTAGATCGACTCTGATGTTGTGGAAACACAATGTTGATAGTCATGAAGAGAAGGAATTTGCGACCATGATTAATAAGCTATTGACTAGGAAGAATAAAATGAAGATGCTAATGAGAGGAAGAAGGTAATAGGATAAAATTTACATTGACTCTGATGATGTGGAAACACATTGTTGATAGACATGAAGAGAAGGAAGTTGCAATGGTATAATTTAGTTACATGATAATTTGGTTTCACAACTTGTGTATAAATTGTCATACAAGAATTATGAAGGAGCTCTTGGGCTTTGCATATCGATAGCCTGTATAGAAGAAAGTGAGATTTCAACACTTTATTTTTCCAAAGGAAAAATCGCCATGTCTTTTCAGATCCAAATGGAATTATATTTGTTTTTACATTTTATTGCACTTGCATTACCTAAGGAAGAATAAATATTTCCCATTAAGGTAAAAGGAGCACCAAAATTTTTAAAGACAAGTTCACTATCCATACAAAAATAGGTCCATAAATACCTTTTTCAAACTATATCCCAAATAGGATTATAAACTACTCATAAAAATATGTCTAAATGATAATCTTCTACCAAAATAATGTCTTTTAAAACAACTAAAAGAGAAATAGGATGCATACAACAAAATCTAAATTCAAACATGGAAACTATTCCAACTCTTTTTTCCTCAAAAAATCATGTGTCTTTTGCAATACAAACTCTAAATTCAAAGATGGAAACTATTCCAACTCTTCCTCCAAAAATCATGTGCCTCTTGCAACATGTTGCACTTCCTTTGTGTTAAGGTTTAAGCTATTATTAGGTTTCTTTTCAATTCACTAGATAACCATAGCATAGATAGGATCACTGAGAAATACACAATCACAAGAGACACACCATTTATCCTAGGAAACACTCATGGGGGAGAAAACCCAACAAAAACTTCCTTAATACAGATATCCAATACAATGCCAAGATAACTCAAACAATACAGAAATTCCTCTCCCAAGAATGCACCTCTCTCTCTCTCTCTTCCTTCTTCTCCAACTGTAGCTCCAAAACTTGCGCTCTGATGAAGAAGTGAGTGAGTGAACAAATAAGGCACTAGCCTCTCTTATTTATACATTTTGGCAGGTGTGAACTGAGGTTTCTTTTCACTGGCAGGGTCGACTTCTTATTCTGGGTGGTTATAACCACTTTAATATATTATGGGGGCCGAATTCTCATTCTGCCTATTACAATTAGGGTTTGACCAATCCACAAAAGGGGATTTGGTCATTTACAATACCCGACATGATCAATCCACAAAAGGGGATTGATATAATGAATAATACATCAATAATAAATAGAATACTCTTTGCGGTTACATTATTTCAACACTCCCCCTTAACAAGAAGGGTATTCTACAACAACAACAGGCGCGAGAGAGAGAAACATCATCAACAACATCTTGGAACACTGACTAACATATCTGTAAATCATTGGAATATTTTCTCATCATCAATATCATCATTCTCAATAGAGAGATGGAATGATATCATCATCTGCATCAACATGGATTAATATAAAAACTAATACATCATCATCACAACATGAGGATGGTCACATCATCACGGCACGAGGCTGGAACATCATCACAGCACAAGGCTGGCACATCATCACAACAATTAAGTTGGCACATCATCACAACAATTAAGATGGCACATCATCACAACAATTAAACTGGCACATCATCACATCAATTAAGTTGGCACATCATCACAACAATTAAGATGGCACATCATCACAACAATTAAGCTGACACATCATCACAACAATTAAGGTGGTACATCATCACAACAATTAAGTTGGCACATGATCACAAGGTTTGCAACAACTAGGTGAACATGTCTGGGTTCTACCAGAAACTGAATCAAAGTGTTCACAACAAAACAAATATTTGGTCTGGTGTTCATCAGATACATCAGTGATCCAATGATTTGTCTATACAACGTAGCATCAATCAATTCTGATGAAGTGCTGACCAGGAGCTTCAACTTTGTTTCCATGGGTGTATTCATGGACTTTCACTCCAACATATCAAACCTCTTTAGGATTTCAACTACATACTTACCTTGATTAAGGAAGGTCCTCTCTAGACTCTACCATACCTCAAGTGTAACGATACCCTCGACCAACCTGAGGCCGGGGTACAACACTCCAGAGAAACCACTCATGCTATGACGCCAGTCGATAACATTCCCAGCCATCAAGCCATGCCATGCTACTCTAGGGAACACTTTCATTCCCATACTGTGGAACATACAGTAGCATACCCAGTAGTCAACTAAGAAATGCCACCTAAATTTACTCTTTAGACTGCATGCAACTAAAACATATACATACAACACACTCATGAAATCTTTACATCTAAACATAAACAAACAATTACTTTCTGTAACATACAGATTGTATATTAAAATAATAGTAATTACCGATATGCATTATTTATAGGAAATTACCCATAAGCACACAATAAATCATAGTCACATATATGATAAAATCGTAACATAGGCATGTAAATAACAAAACAACATATCCATATATCATACAATTGGTACTTATCTTAGAAAGACTGTCACCAACTGCTTACAGACCTTCCATGAACCTCCCAACGATAGACTACACTGTTCATCACTCTCAACAGTGAATCACCCCCGAGCTGGGACTGAACTCCACCCAGAGTCAAGGGATTCCTATCCAGGATAAGGCTCATGGAAAACATGAAAGAGTCTGTCTCAGGTGCTCACTCAACTAACAACCTACAACCTCTCATTCCCCACATGCCTGTCCCACCCAAGGAAGTGTGCCCCTTCTCTTCTCATTAGTCCCTCGGCTGCCCCACTTCCCTTCCAGGGCTTCAGCAACAGGCCAGACCGAAAGTCTCAGAGCATTGTAGCTGCATTTTACCACCTATGGAAATCAATCCCCATCAATTCTCTTTCTCAGATTACTGCTCATGGGCCTGACAACCTGCTTCTTCAATCCCTCTCCAAGCTAACCAGGTACACCAACCAAAAAGGATGGGAAAATAGGCTTCAGAAAGGTGAAATGGTTGTCTCAAGGATAACATAATGTATGAGTGAAATGGTCATGGAGTCATTGACTGGATAACTGAGTGTGTTTTGAAATCACTGTGAACTCTTTGTCAAAAGTGATGGTCAGCCTGATGGTCTCCCTTCCCCTGTTCGTAAGGTATCAATGAGAAAAATCCCCCCCCCAAGCTAAGTTTCCCCACAATATGAATGCATGTTCCCAACTTGACACTTGTCATATTGGAAGTTACTTTTGTCCACTTATCCCCAACTTTAGAACTTAGGATAAACTAATTATCCATACTTTATGTTTTAGGAAATATTAATATAATATTCAGGTGACTTTTGGCCCTCCCTTTCCCTAACTGGTGAAGTTGAGTCCCCCATCTCTTTTATCATGGTCAGTCTACGTGCAGTGATGTATTTTATATTAATCATGTGTCATTTACAAAGTAGGCACTCTAGCCTTTAACATCTAGGCGCGCTGGCCTAATTCCAAGACATAAGCATTATGGCTTATAATACTAGCTCACCAACCTATAATGCATATTATATACACAAAGGTTCGTTGACCTTAATATTGCGCACACTTAGTTACTGTGCGTTGTATCCTCTGTCTTTAAGGTTGCACACACCTTAGTTACTGCATGCGGTATTCATAAATATGAACATTACATCCCTTTACTATGCAGTATATGCATGCACCATGCCATGAAATGTGTATTACAAATATTATGTCTAAACAACTCACTAGCTTAAATATAATTGGATTATATTTACATTTGGGTTCGACCGAGGGATATTACAATCCCCTCCCCTTATTTATGCACTGTCCTCAGTGCATCATGTACCCATATACAAAATTTTTTTCAAAATTCTTCAAAGAGATGCGGGTATTATGCCTGCATTGCATCCTCATCCTCCCAAGTAGAATCTTCAAAACAGACTATTTCTCTGGACTGGATTCTCCACCTCTTTCTCTTGCTTCAAGAGAATTTTCCTCATCATTAAATATCTTCTGCCTTTTGCATCTTCTGCCTCAACATTTCACCTCTGCGCTTCTGAAATGTGAGCTTCTCCTCCTCCATATTTTTTTTCTATCGGGACATTCAAAATATTTGTGTCTAATCTTTCCACAAACAAAACACTTTATCTCACCTCCTTTGCCTCTGCCTCTTCCTCTTGCTCATAGAAAAGTGTTTGTATCGGCATACTGTATTCCTTGTGAACTTCCTCCTCTTTCAGGGTGATTATGAGGTTTCTTTTATTCATCCTTGGGCTTCTGTACTCTATCCTGGGAAATTTCTTTGCCTCTGCTCTGACTTCTACCTCTACCCCTCTGACCTTGCTTTCAGGCCAATTTTTCTTCTGACTTTAGAGCAATTTGATAAGAATCTTCCACATTTCTGATAGTCACCATGCTCATCTCATCCTGGATGTCATATATCAAACCATTCATGTATCTAGAGACCTTTTCATCATCACTTTCACAATGACCAGCCCTAATGTTTATCCGATAAAACTCTTCAGTGTATTCCTTCACTATCATCCCCTTCTGTCTCAACTTCTGCATTCCTCAAAATAGATTAATTTGATAATCTCTGGGTATAAACTTGGCCTTCATTTTTGTGACCATCCTATCCCAGCTTTTGATTCTTTGTTTGCCCTTGCAATGCCTATCAGCCTGTAGTTCATCCCACCATAGTGATACATGCCCTCTCAATCTAGTAACAACATGTTTTACTTTCTTATCTTCTTCGATATCTTCATAGTCGAAGTATTTATCCAGATCTCTAAACCAATATAGCAGCTCCTCAACATCTAATTGCCTTCATACATTATGATGTCCATTTTTTCTCAGGCCCCTATTCTTGCAACAACTCTGAATAGACGTTCTTCTGCAACGTCTTCGGCTACAACTTCTTCTTAGGATCTAGTCTCAGTTTCACTTTCGGCTTCACTGACATCTCCCGTATTAGTAGCTCGTCTTTGTGTTGTCTCCATAGCATCTAATAGAGCATTGGTTTGGATCAAGCATTAGTCTGTCTTGACGTCTTCTGGGCGAAATTGTTGTAATCTGCTCTTTACTACAGAGATTCAAAATTTGTTCTTTGATACCACCTGATGCAACACCCCTACCTCAACAGGTTCTGCTTGACCTCCTAGTCTAAGGATCGTTCCTAATCGCTCCTTGAGCCGAAATAGTTCTCTGATTCCCAGTTGGAATCTTCACACTTGTAACCATAGGTCCTTATTAGGAGCTACGCCTATGTAGACAAGATCTAGGTACAAACTCTTACCCACGTGACCAACCAATGTGACCACAACCTTTATCCGAAAATGTATTTCACAAATCAAGATTTCGGGGGTATTGGTCTGATACAACCCCAACACTCCACATCCATGAAACCTCAAAACCTAATGTGCGACCTCTCCCCAGGATGATATTTGACGGTCCTATGCCTTCTTCTCGATCAACAGTGACGATCACATTGTGACTTTGCATTTCTCGATATCAAGACCATTTTTGTAATGCAACCCAATGCTCCAACTCCCGACTTCTGAAATGTCGAGATATGAAATCAAGCAATCAATGACTCCCGTTGATCCAGATCCAATGGATATTATTCCTTCTAGGCTTGTGTTCTCTGAAAGGTTATCATCTTTATCCTTTCTGTTGATCTCCTAGATCCAATGACTCACAGAAATTTGGTATTCCTCCCTCCGGGAAATTCCACCGTCTATTCATATTTTCAATGGCTCCAAGCCAAAGGACTTGGCATGAATTCTTCTGGGGTAAACCTCTATAAAGTGATTTTAACCCTCTATTTTCCTTCGAGTCCCTCAAAGTATTTATCCCTTATGAGCTTGGCTTCTACTGCAAACTTCAATAATTCCAAGGGTTCTTTGCGCGCACTCCTTGTGGTACTCACGATAACCTCTGGTTATCTGATGTCTTCCTCTTTTGTGCACTCCTTGCAACAGAAATACTTCAACCACTCACTCAGATTGGAAAAACATAAGAATTCAACCTGCCAGCACAATCCTTGCATGGCTTTGTGCTATACTCGCACTTTCGTTGGTATGAGAACAACAGTATCTCTCCTGAGATTTTCTGAGATAAAACTCAGAACTTGTCAATGCACTCCTTGTGGACCTTCACTGCACTCCTTGCAAGAATTATCGGGACGAGAAACAATTCAAACTCATTCTCTCCCTCTCAAACACTTCATACATTCAACATGAAATCATACATACACACAACATTGAAACAAAATGCATAACAAAGACTAGAATTAACTGTAAACATACCATTCAATAGATGTAAACAAAATTCATAACAACACCATGAAATTTGGATCAAATATTTCTTATATTAATCTAAGTGCATCTGTACATGGGTTCTATAGCATTGGCTATCTTCTTATACACTCTTCTACACTCTTTGTTCTTTTATTCTCTCTCTCTATAGTTCTCAAATTCTTACAATGAGAATAATAATAATGATACAATACAATACATACGAGGGAGATTTCTAGAGTTTTCCCTCCTATAGCTCTAAGCTATCTAATCGAAATAAAAGCTACAACTACTTTACATTTAATATAATAAATGCCTCCAACAAATAGATGAGAGCAACTGCTCATGATCTGCATTACAACTCAAAACATAAATTCCAATCCATCCTTTCAATATAGTACATTAATGTCTTATCCTTTCAAATTCAAAATGCTTTCAAAATGTGCGTTGGTGCATATCCAGCTGTCCTCTACTCTTGTGCTTTCTTTGCTAGCTTTCTTACGATGCTCCTGCATTAAATCCCCTCATCTATAACCCCTTTTTTGTGTGGACCCACCTACCCATTTTTGTCTAGTCACAAATGGCTCTCACCCATAGCCACAAACTTTCTTGTAAACACCACCCAAAACAAGAAACATATCAAACATCAATGCCAACATTAGATCCCTCAATTACTTTATTTCTACTCATAAGGACCAATATTCCTCCATCAAAGACATAATTGAAAATTTGTTGAGCTGATCCATGGGTCATTCCTCATCTGGACAACCTTCCTATCAGGAAGATGTCAAATCTTCCCATTTCCAAACCCCTCATTCCAATCACCTTCATCATGAAATGGATCTTCCCCAAGTCGAGGTGAAAAAAATTGATGGCTCGGATCCCATGGGTTGGGTCACTCAAATGGAACATTATTTCTCCTTGCATGGCATCATTGATGAATTGGAAAAACTTTGTTACGATGTCCTCTATCTGGATCCAAGATGTTGACAATGGTGACAATGGAAAAACAATTCATTCCAATGGTATGTTTCTTGGACAAAGTTTGAGGTCGATATTTATGAATTCTTTGACATAGATACACACCATTTGGGTTATTTGACCTAGTTGAAACAATCTAGTACAATGAAAGACTTTATAGCTTGCTTTGAGAAATTGGATTTTAGAACAAAGGTATTTCAGATGCCTTATTTAGAGAATAATTTATTAGTGTCCTAAAGGATGAAATCTGATCCTAATTCCTAACGAATCTTATTTCTTGAATAATAAGAGTCATTCCTTTGAAAAGTTCAAGGAATTTAGGGGATTCGCTACAAAACAATGCAATCAACCTATGAAATGTTTAATATCTAAAAATGAAGGAGAATAACTGAGTAAGGAGTTTAAATATTTTTTTTCACATAAGGGTATATCTTGGTAGATATATATCCCTTGAACACCTCAACAAAATCCTTGTTGAAAGAAAGAATCAGAATTTGGTTGAAATGACACATTGTTTGATTCAAGCCAAATGTTTATCAATTATGTTTTGGGTAGAATAAATTTGTATATGATGTGATTCTATTTGAAAAATGGAGTGAAAGGAAACCCTTGGCCAAAAATATCATAACTTTTGAATACATAGAGTGGATTCACATTCTAAATGAAAGAAGGAAGAAAATTGAAGCATAGATTCATGCCTGTATCATGATGGGATACTTTAAATAGTCAAGTTCCTATAGATTATTTGAACCTATAAAACAAGATATTAATTGTAGAAGAGATGTTTTCATTGATGAGAATACCTCAAGTATCATTTTATTGAATTCTTCTTCTATCTTGTCCATAAGTGATCTATTGGAAATTTTCGGTAATTATGGATTGACTAACTAATTCATAGGACCATTGTCTAGACAATCAGCTTCTCTGTGTAACTCAACCTATGGTCAATATTCCACAACATAACCAACTATAAGTTTTGGTTCCCATGTTTAGTCCATAAATTATGATGTTGGTATGGTAACTCCTTAAAAAATTGGAGTTTGTCTTCCTTGGTGGTTTCCATTACAATTGAAGTTGTTGGAGATAATGCAAGAAGCATCAATGACTTAAGTAAAACTAGAGTAAAAAATAGCATGGTAGGATTATTCTAATGACATGTGCACTATATACATGTGGTCTATATACATAAGTAGATTCACATGTTTGAACTGAATTGGAGAATACTAAGGCTAATGAGTATCATTTCTTAATGAGGAATGGCACATGGGATTTATTCCCTCAACTAAAAGGAAATAAAGTGGCAAGTTGTTGATGGGTGATCGGTCTACAAGACCAAATTCACATTTGAAGGTTATATTGATAGACATAAGGCTCATTTGGTGGATAAGGGATTTTCTCAGTGAGAAGGAATTGGATACATTGATATTTTTGCACCTACTGCAAAGATGAGTGCTATTTGAATAATTCTTTCACTTACTACTCACTTTGGATGGGTGGTACATTAGATGGATGTCAAAAGTTCATTTTTACATGGTGATCTCATTGAAGATATCTATATGGATGAACCCCTAGGTTTTGAGAAGGATGGTAGTATTATGTGTCAACCAAAGAAATCCTTGTATGGTTTGAAACAATCCCCTAGAGCATGGTATGAGAAGATTGAAATATTTTTCTTGAATCTTGGTTTCAAATTCTTTGAATCAGATCATAGTATTTATGTATTACATGTAAAGGATAAAACCTTGATTATTGCATTATATGTGGATGACTTGATCATTATTGGAAGCAATGCTAATTTAATTTTGGATTTAAACAAATAGTTAGCATATACATTTGAGATGAATGAACTTGGTTTTTTGTATTTCATTTTAGGCATCAAAATCTTATATATAGGTGATGGTGTCTCTATTTCTTAACCTAAATATGTGTTGAATATTTATAAAAGTTCATAATGGAAGAATGTAAACCATATTCTATTCCTTATCATTCGGAGTGAACCTAACCATGAAGTGTGATTATTTGAAAGTTGATGTTTTAATCTATCAATAGCTTTTCAGTACCCTTATTTATTTAACTAATATTTGACATGTTATGTCCTTTTCCATTAGTCTAGTTTCTCAATTTATGCAATATCTACAACAAAGTCACCTTAAATCCACAAAGAAAAGTGTTTGTTATATCAAGGGAAATTACCAGCTTAGTATAAAGTATTATAGTGACAAAGAGAAGTATTTAGTTGGTTACATCGACTTGGATTGGGATATAGATGGAGATGATATGAAATATCTATCTCTCTCTCTCTCTATATATATATATATTTATTTTGACTTGGATTTGAACCCATTGTCCAGTCATGCAAGAAGTAGAAAGTTGTTTCTTTATCAACCACAAAAGAAAAATATCATGGGGTAGTGCATGTTGGCACATAAGTTGCACGGAATTGAAATCTCGTGGGAGAAATTGGATTTCTAGTTGAGACATTGAATATGGTGTATTTTGATAATCAAAGTCCAATATAGGTAGTAAAAAATGTTGTTGTACACAATAAAATGAAGCATATGGATCTTCATTCTCATTATCTAAGAATATTAGTAAACGAAAATGTTGTGAATACTGTTTATTGCAAGATGGATGATTAGGTTGTTGATATATTTATGAATCTTCTCTCAAAATCTAATTTATAAAAATTTGGGCTATTATTGGGCTTTAGGAAGCTAAAATTATGTGGGGGGGGGGGGGGTTGTGTTGTAGAAGTAATTTCACTTAATAAATATCTAGAGTGTTGTGGTGATGGGGGGTTGATGAAATAGTTGGATTTTCATGTTCATCACACTTCTATATCTTCTAGAGATAGTTAGTCAAATTCAAAACTATTGCAAGGTCAACTAGGAGGATGACTAAGGATTTCACTAGAAGAATTATTGGATAGTCAACTAAGAATTCAACTAGTTGAGAAATTAGAATAGAACAATTAACTAGTGTACCAAATAAGGTATAAATTAAGGAGTTTGTTATGCACACTAGCCAAATTATGTGGACCTCATATTCCTCACTTCAAGGGATTTGGTTACATCTTGGTGCTATAGAGGGTAGCTCTGATGGTTTATCTATGATATGGTGAAAATAGTGTGATTTTGTTGTGTACGAAAACATTTTAATTTTTTACACGTTTTTATATTTTGAGCTACGATATATTGTGATTAAGATATATTGTGATTAAGTGTTGTAATCATGTATTTAGACACCATATATCTCTTGGAATACTATCTTTCTAATATACCTAATCCTCTAATTCTCTAATAATAAATTTTTAAGCAATTAATTTACTTGAATTTATCCTTATAACTCAAGGAAAAAAGAAAATTAAATAAAAAAGAAAATTGAATAAAAAAAGAGAGAAGAGGGAGACATCTCTTACTAAGAGGATCCATCTTCCACTAATGGACAAGGGATCACATGAAGTCATCTAAAAACTATTGTCTATGTACATTAGTGGATTCCTAAGAAAGACACTTTTGGTTGAATATAAAATATTCATTCCTTAAAAAAAAATCCCATATTATTCATGTCTAAGTGGGCATCCAAAGTTATAACATGTTATATACTTTTAAATTATCCCAAATAAGTGTGATTTATTTTCTTGTTTTTCAATAAGAATATGTTGATTATAACATGTTATATACTTTGAAATTATAACAAATAAGTTGTATTTCCCATCTTTATTATAGTAATCTAGGACTAGTGAACTTAGCAAAATTTAACCCAAATACTAAGATGGTATTTGACTATGGCATTGTTTGTGATATCCATGTTCACATTTATATATATGACCATGTATTACTAGTTGTTTTGTTTCTGCATATGTTATTGATGTGTTGATTATCATGATAGGAGTATATCATGATGTTGTGTGGTTTTGTGTTTATTATGATGACTTTATGCATATTTATGCTATTCATGATGACATGAAATTGATAGTATATAGTTCTATTATGGTCAAGTTGATGTTGCATTACTTGTGATGAAATGTAGTAGTTAGAATCTGATTCTTTGATATTCATGTTATGATGATGTTATGCTCTCATGATGGCATATAGTAGCATGTAGTTATTTGATATTAATTTTATGATGATATTATGTTATCATAATGGCATATGGTATCATGTAGTTCTTTGATATGCATGATGAGATGATGATGTTGTGATTATAACTAATGCTTGGTTTCATGATGCAAGATGGATCTAGACAAGAGATCTACTCCTAGAAAGTGAGTTCATTATAGATCTTATGGGAGCTCATATCCATGAAATAAATATATTTACATGCTCAACACTTTACGGGTTGAGGAAAAAATAA
Organism: Picea glauca; assembly: GCA_000966675.3. Taxonomy (NCBI): domain Eukaryota; kingdom Viridiplantae; phylum Streptophyta; class Pinopsida; order Pinales; family Pinaceae; genus Picea; species Picea glauca. Next base: position 812,959 of record JZKD02S1673329.1, read on the forward strand.
ATCATAAACACTATACTAGTGTTTCCTCTACCACCTCTTATACCCAAATTTCAAGAATAAGGTTAGAGTTATATTCACCTATGGACTTTTGATCATAGACTTTCAATGGATAGGGTTAGAGATATAGGAAAGTTTAGGTGAGCCATTTGAGATGCCTGGGGTAGATGGGATAGTGTACAATATCATATTCCTAGTACCATCCAAATAAGGCCTCAGAGCCATAGATATCAGTTAAGTCTAACAATTCCATAGGGCATAATGTTAAAATTTCGAGAGATATTTTGGGTTGTACTCACACTCCTTGATTGTTGTCATGTGAAATTTATATGAATATTGTAATCACACCATGATGGGTGATTCTTATACTAGTTGCAACAGAGGTCCCATGCCATATAAATCTATACCATCAAAAGTATGGGGTGATGATCTACAGGTGGATCAAATGATATAATTAGGTGAGGGTGCATGAGGGAGGAAGTGAAGCCTTGCAATTGGCTTGATTTTATGCATGATTGTTGTGCTTGTTTCATATTAGTCAGTCAACAAGTGAATCAAGATCATATAGTGATATTAGGGAACTATGTTTGATAGTAGCGTAGGTGTGTATTTACCCATGGTAGTCATATGTGTGAGCCCCTCACTTGCACAATAGTAC
>JZKD02S1673329.1:846183-866266 GCA_000966675.3 Picea glauca
ATGTATTTGCTTCGGGAAGAATTCACATTTTTTGAATTTGGCATAGAGATGATTTTCTCTTAGCACTTACAACACAAGTCTAAGATGCTCTTCATGCTCTTTTTTGTTCTTGGAGTAAATTAATATATCGTCTATAAAAACAAGCACAAATTTGTCTAGGAATTTGTTGAGTACATTGTTCATCAAGCACATAAAAGTGGCAGGGGAATTGGTCAACCCAAATGGCACCACCGTAAACTAATAATGACCATACCTCATTCAGAAGGCAGTTTTATGGATGTCTTCACCCTTGATTCGGACTTGATGGTATCCCGACCTCAAATCAATCTTTGAGAAAATCGATGCACCCCCCAATTGATCGAACATGTCATCGATCCTGGGAAAGGGGTACTTGTTCTTTATGGTTACCTTATTGAGTTGTCTATAATCTATACACATTCTAAGGGTATTGTCCTTCTTTTTCATGAACAGGACTGGTGCTCCCCATGGAGACATGCTGGGCCAAATATATCCCTTATCCATCATTTCTTTTAGTTGCAACTTGAGTTCAACTAACTTGGGTGTGCTCATCCGGTAGGGTGTCCTAGACACCGACACCGCTCCTAGTGCAGGTTCTATTGAGAAGTCTATGTCCCTTCTTGGAGGTAGACCCGGTACCTCTTCCATAAATACATCTCCGTATTCTCTCAGGATAGGGTGATCGTCAAGGCTTGGTTTGTCACCTTCGATTGTTTTCAACACCTGTATTGCATATAGGGGACATCCCTTTTGAAAATACTTTCTCATTTGCAGAGCTGATATTTGTCTCACTGAGACAAGTTTTTGGATCCCTTGAAGGGTTATCCTCTTTCCTTCCTTACTTACACATTCTAAGGTTTTATGGTAATAGTCCAATCTGGCTTTATGGGCAGCCAGCCAATCCATACCAATCAGCAGATCATACGATCCCAGGGGTAATAAGTTAAGGGTTGTTTGGGTGGGGAATTTACCCAACATCAATTGGCAGGCTGGTATAACCTCTGCTACCCTTCTTTTGGTGCCAGTGGCTAACTATACCAACTATGGCTTGGTATGTTTTTGTGGCTGTAGTTTACACTTATCAATAGATTTAGGGGTTATATAACTCTAATTTGAACCAGGGTCAATTAAAACAGACACTAGATGGTTGGAAATCATACCTTCTATTTCCACTATTGAAGCTTGGTGGTCGGCTTGGTTATTATCCAAGGCTACATGAATTTGTGGCACACTCCTGGCCACATCATTGACGATAGTAGTTTCCTGGATGTTATAAATCCTCTGACTATTCTGTTGTCGGTGTGGGAAGTCTCTCAATAGATGTTCTTCCCCGCAACCCCATCATTTCAAAGGTTCTCTCTTTGGGTTATCAGTCTTCACTGATATGGGTCCAGAATTTTTATTTCCTCTCAAGGAGGGAAAATTCTTCTAGTGCATTCCCTGGGCTAGGAAACTCATTCTTGGGTTCTTCTTATAGTTCTTAAATCCTGGGGATTTAATCCCCTTTTTCTGAAATATTGAACTATTCTTCTATTTCCATCCTTCGCAAGGTTCTGCTCGATGCCCAAACTATTCATGACAATAGGTTGCTTTTCGAATAGTGCCTTCTAGAGTCTTTGGCTCATCAAATTCAATTTTATTCCGATAGTCCTTAGGTAGTCCACTGATGAAGCGTTGCACCTTTGCCTTTTCTTCCTTGATATAGGGTACATACCTCAACAAATCGAGGAATTTGTTGACATACTCTTCTATAGTGAGTTGTCCCAGTTTGAGTTCATAAAACTCTTTAGTCTTTTCGTCCAAATATTTTTCCGATAGATACTTCTTCCAGAAGTATTTTTCAAACCGTTTCCAAGACATATCATCTTCACGAACCCTTTTCACATTCTTAAGGTCTTCCCACCAAATGGAAGCCTTTCCATTCAAGTTGAAGGTAGCCACTCGGGCCTTCATATTTTCTGAAAAATCATGGACTCTAAAATACTTCTTTAGTCCAAGCAGCCAGGCCTCTGCTTCCTCTCCCTTCTTTATTTCACCATTGAAGGAGGGTGGTTTGGATTTTTTGAATTCTTCGAATTTACGACCTTTGGAAGGATTTTTATTCTTTTCTTTCTTTCGGGGATAGGAACTGGTTCTGCTGCTAGAAGATCCCTTCGAATCACCAGCTTCCTTCTCAGAGGAATCATCCGATGCTTGTCCTCTACCTCTGGGGCAGACCTTTTTCGAGGTTCTCCTCTCAGTGTGACCACTAATATGACCATATTTCTGAGTTTCAGATTCATGCTACATTTTTCTTTGTAGATCGGATAAACTCTGTAGTAAAACTGTGTTAATTTCTATTTGCTTTTCTTGTTCTTTCATCATCCTTTCATTGTCGGCCTTACAGCTTTGTAATTTGACCATGAGGCTCCTCACAGTCTCGGCTAGACCTGGAGGGGTCCCTGCAACCCTCCTTTCGTTGGACTCTTCGTCTCTATTGTGGGAGCCTTCTCCCACTTCATGGTGAGTCACCATACTATGCGTTGATAATTTCCTGCGGTTGATCTTCCGCTTGTGTGAAAAAGGGAAAAAACGCTAGTTGTTAGTCATTATTTATATTTATTTATAACTAGTACATAATTCATATTTTCACATGTACACACACACAATAGGGATTTTTCATTCTCAAATTTGTCTTTTAATTAGGGAGGTTAAGACAGGGGGTTACTCTTTTTAGGAGTGTTCCAAATGGAGCTTCTGCGCAACTCGTTCATGAGCCCAAGCAGGCCAAGTGTTGTAACCATGATTTGATACCAATTTGTAACACACCCACTGTGACGTAATAATTTTTTCGCCTTTTCTCGAGGGACAGAATCCCTGAAAACCTACGGAGCTTAGCACAGGCTATAGACGCCACCTCTACCTAGACAGAGTCTCTGTGCGACCTCCCGGTCTTAAGGATCGTTTAGTTTCTTTTATGAGCCGAAGTGACCCCTTTTTATTCCCAGCTGTAATCTTCTTTCAATCGATCCACAGGTCCTTTCGGAATCTCCCCTGTGCGAATAGCACTAGGTGCGAGCTCCACCCTCTCCGAGAAACCACAACGCTATGAGCAAGGCCTATTCCTGAAGGCGCTTGTTGCAACTCACAATCTCATGAGTTTGCGAATCGAAACTCCTGACTCTTCCTTCCCAAATTCATGATGTCTAAAATCACGTAATGGGTATAGCTCCCTTCTTTCAACACCCTCTGTGCATGACTAATGGCTAGGCTAAGCACTAGCTCCCATTACAACTTCGTGACTTCACAATTTGAAAGGTTGAGCACTCATGCTCTTATCCCACAACTCCCCGAGATGTGAGAAGTCAACGGAGTGTTAACTCCTTTCTCCAGGTGACGTGTGTCCGCCTGTCAATCATACGGGCCCCACTTTGTGGTTTTGCCACGTGTTCCTTTGTGACTATATTTTGGCACTTCGCGACTTCTGATGTCGAGAAGAGGTCCTCTCAACCTCTGAATCTCTGAATGCGTGATACGCACGATGAGGATCTGATCCAACGGTCCTCCCGTGACCTGGATCCAATGGTGATCCTTGCTCCTCGCGATTTCTCCACTCATGACTTGGAGCACTCAACTCCTGGGCTCTCACCTTGCAAACCTCCGAGTTTGCAAGATCCCTCGATCTCTACCACCTGTCCTCCTCAGACAGATGGTTCTGATCTTCTTGTGACTTCACCACTCGCGAATTCAAGATAATTCGTCCTCTGACTCCCGATGACTGAATCCTCAATAGAGAGGATCTCGCGACACATGCCCTCCCTCCAACGGATGGCTCATATTCTTTCGTGACTTCGCCACTCGCAAAGTCTAGACGCTCACCTCTGTGAGTCCCAGTGCCTGAGTCTCCGAATCGGATGATCTCGCGACACACATCCTTTCATAGGAAAATGGCTCTGATCCTTTCACAAATTTAGAACTTTTGATGTCGAGTGTCCATACCTTCATCCTCAGGAACCCTAAAATCCTGAATTCCGAGATCCCGATACCAACTCCTTCGAGACTTTTCGCTTCTGCTGCTCACGAAGGTTTAACCCCCATGCATCTCCTATCAGATCTAATGGTTGATGGGTGTTCGGAATAAGGTCTGATGGCTCATACCTGTCCCATGTTGTTCACTCTCTCACCGCTCCCTGGATGTGGAAAAGTCAACGGTCTGGATACTCTCACGGACCTTGGGGATCTACGGTCCCGATTTCTTTGTTACTCACGAAGACAAAGGAAAAAGGGTTAAGGAATTTGTTACCCTCGTTTATTCCTCCAATCTAATGGTTGTGAATGACAACACATCTTTCGACGAGATCTCATTCGTCAATCGATTCTTATTCACATGCTCCCGTTTCGGGATTTCGCGAGTCGGGATCTCAGGACTCGCGAGTGCAAGAAAACTCGCACCTAGATACTCTAGGTACCGAAACACCGAAATGTTGAGGTCTACAAGTACCATTCTCCCTCATACAAGGTTTTGAGACTTAACCTCTAACATCCTTCTTTGGGTCCTTAGGTAATTTACACCAGGTTTTGAAGACCAGACTGGAAGGTCTTCTCGAAGGTAAGGGAGTGGTCTTGAAAGGATGCTCTCGGGAGGAAGTCTATCCAAGGCATCAGGTAGGAAAAAAACAGGAACAATCTCCTGAGAGCAGACTTGAAGTCTAACCTATATCGGTAAGCATATAAATATCAATTCGTAAAACATAAGCCATGCGTGGTCTTTCTATTATAAACACACAACCACCGTTTCTGGTCAAAACACCACACAGACAGTCTTATGCTCAAACCATTCATAAATTTCATAGACTATGAACATACATATCAGCGTATAAACTTCAAGATACAGGATATAAAACACTTATCAGAAATAACATCAGGTGTAATTGCAACTGCTGAGAGGGGTGCTCGTTTCCACCCAACCGTAAGCTTAGCGACTCCCAACGGATTTACCACTAGCCACCCCCGAGCTGAGACCACGATGCTGCGAGACTGCATCTCTACTTGCCAGTGACCAAGAATGAAGGTTACTCTCCTTCTTCTCTTCTATCACTCACTCTGTATTTTTCCAGAGTTCTCCTCTTCCCCTCGCGTCTACCCCTTGATCTTCCACTCTTCCTTCCTTTTCTCCTTTTGGCAAGGTTGCATGTGGCATGATCTTCCTCACAGTGGTCAGGTCTAAGGACTCTACAGATGGGAAGTTCACCCCCATCCCTCATTACTCATGAGGAGCCCTTTACCTACCAATGTTGGCGAGTCATTTAATTCGGGGCCAGTGAGCTGCTCTTGGTTCTCCGGGCCAGCGAAGTCCAAATACAGTATTGGTCTCGGTGGAAGTTAACGCCACCATTCCAGGTGCCTTCCACCGCCTTTCTTCAGCCATCGTGGTCTCTTTTTCAACACATCCCCATCTCAGCAGTCCTGCAATATATATATATAATAATATCATTCACATTCATCGACCTTTTTCACAAGGTCCATTCACATCACACACTCACATTTCTGAGTTTGCCACAATACTTGGCCAGTATAGTTATTTTTACAGATTGGGGGAAATAGGGTGTTACACAGGTACACCAACCAAAAAGGATGGGGAAATAGGCTTTGAAAAGGTGAAATGGTTGTCTCAAGGATAACAGAATGTATGAGTGAAATGGTCATGGAGTCATTGACTAGATAACTGAGTGTGGTTTGGAATCATTGTGAACTGTTTGTCAAAAGTGATGGTTAGCCTGATGGTCTCCCTTCCCCCGTTCATAAGGTATCCGTGAGAAAAATCCCCCACTGATCTAAGTTTCCCCATGATATGAATGCATGTCCCCAACTTGACACTTGTCATATCAAAAGTTACTTTTGTCCACTTTTCCCCAACTTTAGAACTTAGGATAAACTAATTATCCATACTTTATGTTTTAGGAAATATTAATATAATATTCACTTGACTTTTGTCACTCTCTTTCCCTAACTGGTGAATTTTAGTCCCCCATCACTTTTATCGTGGTTGGTCTGCGCGCAGTAATATATTTTATATTAATCATGAGTCATGTACAAAGTAGGCACTCTAGCCTTTAACATCTAGGTGCACTAGCCTAATTCCAAGACATAAGCATTCTGGCTTATAATACTGGCTCACCAACCTATAATGCATATTATATACACAAAGGTTTGTTGACCTTAATATTGCACACACTTAGTTGTTGCGCGTTGTATCCTCTGTCCTTAAGGTTGCACGCACCTTAGTTACTACGTGCGGTACTCATAAATGTGCACATTACATCCCTTTACAATGCCATATATGCGCGCACTATGCCATGAAAGGTGTATTACAAAAATGATGTCTAAATAGCTCACTATCTTAAATATACTTGGATTATATTTATATTTGGGTTCGACCGAGGAATATTACAATCCCCTCCCCTTATTTATGCACTGTCCTCGGTGCATCATGTACCCATATACAAAAAAATTCTCAAAATTCTTCAAAAAGATGCGGGTATTCTTCCCGCATTGCATCTTCATCCTCCCAAGTAGCATCTTCAGGTCCGTACTAGGTCCATTGGACCTTTACAAGCCCTATGGCTCGATTCCGGAGTTGTTTGATTTTTCGATCCAGGATGCACACCGGATGCACTTGGAAAATACCTTCTTGCTCCACTTGAATAGAATTCCAATCAATAACATGATTAGCATCGGGTGTATATTTCTTTAGCAATGATACATGGAAGACACTATGAATAGACATAGATGTAGGAAATGCAATCATCTAAGCAACTTTACCAATCCTTTCAAATGCTGCACAAAATATGGTTGCTAACTTGGCGCATCTTCCCAGCTTCAGGGAGCTCTTGTTAGCTTTCACTTTTAGGAAAACATGATCACCCACTTTGAATTCTCTGTGGATTTTGTTTTTATCAGCATAAATTTTCTGTCTGTCTTGAGAAGCTTTCAAATTCTGCTTAATTTTTAACATTTGGTTCTCCATCTCCTTGAGCATTTTTTGCCCGACTATCATTCTGTCAGCTGGATTATCCCAGCTTACTGGAGTATTTCACCTTCTGTCGTAAAGTGCTTCAAATGGGATCATTTTCAATGATGCCTGATACCCATTATTATAAGTGAATTCTACTAAATGTAGGTAGTCTTCCCATTTTGATGGTTTATCGATCACATACATTATCAACATATCTTCTATCACTCTATTCACCCTCTTTGTCTGTCCATCAGTCTCAGGATGGTAAGATGTACTAAAGTTTAGATTCATTTAAAAGCCTTTGAACAATCCTTTCCAGAAATTCGAGGTGAATTTCAGGTCTCTGTCAGACACAATTGTTTTAGGAATTCTGTGTAATCATGCCACTTCCTTCATGAAAATATCAGCAACATCTACTGCTTTGCGAGTAGTTTTTAGTGGAATAAAATGGGTATCTTTTTTAAGCTTGTCCACCACTACCATATTCGTATCATGTAGCTTGCCTGTTCTGGGCAATCACATAATAAAATCCATTGTCACCACTTCCCACTTCTATTCAGGAATGGGAAAAGGTTTCAACAATCCTACTAGCTGCCTACGCACTATTTTAACTTTCTATCATTCCATACACCTAACGATGTATTCTGCAATTTCTCTCTTCATACATGGCCAAAAGTATTGGCTCTTGACCACTGCTACAGTTTTCTGATATTCAGGGTGCCCTGCATAAGGAGCATTATGCATCTCATGCAAAATTATATGTTTCAAGTCCTGGAAATTTGGTACAAAAATTTTGTTCTTGTGCAGCAGTATCCCATCTACTCCCAACTTATAAATATCCATCTTCCGAAGTATCTTACTCTGTTGTAGAATCGCTACCAATTGTTTGTACTGGAGATCTGTATTTGCAACCTCTAGAAATTTTCTTTTAACATCAGTCTGATACATGCTGATGGCTATAACACATAGTTCATGCACCCTCCTGCTAAGTGCATCAACCACTTTATTTTATTTCCCTTTGATATGCTTTATATCAAAGTTATATTCGCGTAGAAATTCTAACCATCTAGTTTGTCTAGCATTTAGATTTGGCTGACCAAATAAATATTTCAAGCCATTGTGGTCTATTCTTAGCTCAAACCCATTTCCCATGAGGTAGTGTCTCCATTTCCTCATGGCATGTACTATGTCTACCAACTCCAAATCATGAGTGGCATAGTTTCTTTCATGCACATTCAACTTCCTTGATTCATAACATATCACGAATCCATTTTGACTAAGGAATCCACCCAGTCCTTCATTACATGCATCTGTGCATACATTGAAATCTTCATTTGGGTCTGCAATCCTTAGTATTGGAGCACTTGTCAATAATTGTTTCAAATGTTGGAAACTCCTTTCACAGTACGACATCCACTGAAACTTCATACCCTTTCTTTGCAAGGAAGTGATTGGGTGTGCTATCTTCGAGAATCCTCCAATGAATCTCGTATAGTAACCTACAATGCTAATGAAATATCTGACCTTTGTCACATTCTTTGGTTCTGACCATTCTCTAATGGATTCTACCTTCTCAGGGTCGACTGCTATCCCATCTTTGGAGATGATATGCCCCAAATAATGAATTTTTTTCTGATAAAATGAGCACTTGCTCAATTTTGCATACAACTGATGTTCCCTTAATACTTGCAACACCATCCTCAAATGATGTTCATTCTCTTCCTCTGACTTGGAATATATAAGAATGTCATCCAAAAATACAATGGAAAACTTGTCCAAATACTCTCGAAAAACACCATTCATTAAGCACATGAAAACAACTGGTGCATTTGACAATCCAAATGGTACCACTGTGAACTCATAATGACCATACCTTGTCCTGAAGGCAGTCTTGATAATATATTCTTCTTTAATTCTTACCTGATGGTATCCTGATCTGAGATCTGTCTTTGAAAATATCCTTGCATTCTTCAATTGATCAAAGAGGCCATCAATCCTTGGTAGAGGATATTTGTTCTTAATAGTCACTTTATTCAATTGTCTGAAGTCAATGCACAATCTTAACGTTCCATCTTTATGTTTCACAAACAATAATGGGGCACCCCAAGGTGATACACTTGGGCGTATATACCCCTTCTTCAAAAGTTCTTCAAGCTACATTTGAAACTCCTTCAATTCTTGTGTACTCATTCTGTAAGGAGTCTTTGACACGGGAGCTGCTCCTAGTGTCAGATTTATAGAAAAATTGAGGTCTCTCCTTGGGGGTAGTCATGGTACTGCTTTGAGTACATATTTAAACTCTTTCAGGACTGCATAATTCTCCAAATTTGGCACCTTGTCTTTAGGTGTCTCCTCCATATAAGTTGCAAATATTTGACATCCTCTTCTATAACATTTCTTCAACTGCAATGATGAAATTTCTCTAACGGTTATTGCTTTGGGAATTCCCTGCACTTTCCTTTGGTTCCCTTCTTCATCCAAGCAAATCAATGCTTTGTTATGACAATCCAATAGAGCATGATGTGGGTCCAACCAATCCATCCCAATTAAACAACCATAGGAACCTAAGGGTAAGATGTTCAAATCTTCCCTGGTATTTAGTCCATTCATGTCTATGAGACATGACTTAACCATCTCATTAACTTTTCTTCTGGCTCCTATAGCCAGTTGCACCAACCAGGATTTCCCATGTTTTCTTCTTGGCAATTACAAACTTTCCACCAACTTAGGGTCTATATAAATATGGCTAGCTCCTGAATCAATTAAAATAGCAAGGGTTTGGTTATTGATCATAACTTCCACTTCAATCATGTGGGTTTGATACTCTGCTTTCTTGTTGTCCAGGGCTACATAAATCCTTGGTACATTTTTTCCCATGTCCTCTATTGTCTCATCTCATTGTACATTTTGAACATACCTACTTTTTTTGCCTCTATGAGGAAAATCTATGTACCTATGATCTCCTTTACAACCCCAACATTGCATAGGTGGTTGTCTTGGTCCTTGACTCCCTATGTCAATCACTCTGGTTTCCTTATGCGTTTTCCGCCATTGTGGATTATTTCTAAAGAATGGTGGCTTACCTCCCTTCTTCCTCTGATCCATCTTGAATTTCTTATTGTCTTCCCAAGCCTTTTGGAAAGATGGTCTTACTTTCAACTAGTCATATAATCATTTAGCTCTCCTTATGGTCTCTTCTAATGTCTTGGAATCATCATATTGTATTTTGTCATTAATGAACGATGGAAATCCACTTAAGTACCGTTGAATCTTGATTGTCTCATCCTTAATGAAAGAGACATACTTCAACAGTTCTAGAAACCTTCTCTCATATTCATCTATGGTCGTAATTCCAAGCTTGAGTTCAAAGAACTCTTTCATTTTCTTGTCATGTTATCTCTTGGTCAAGTACTTCTTCTCAAAATACTTCTTGAATTCTCTCCAAGTAACACTTTTCTCTACAATGTGTTGTACCTGCACAAGTTGATCCCACCACTTGGAGGCCTTTCCTTTGAGTTGATAGATAGTTATTCTACCTTCATCATGAGAAGAATAATTATGCAATTGAAAATACTTCCTCGTTCCTATCAACCATGTTTTGGCATCTTCATCCTTCTTTTTCTCACCATCAAATGTAGGAGGTTTGATTTTGTTCATTTATCCTCGCAGCTCATCTAACCCAGATCTCTTATACCTTCTGACAGGGGATAGACTTGAGTTGTTGCTTGATCTCTTATGGGAATGTCTATGGGGATGATGGTCATTTCTACCAGCACTTTTTACTTCTTCCTTCTCCTATGAAGATTTGTGACTCTTAGATCTACTTGAGTCACTCTCCTTAACCAATTTCTTCTCTATTCTGTTCAAACCTTTCAATAGCTTCATGTTGAATTCATCCTGCTACTCTTTAGCTTTCATAAGCCTTTCATTATCAGATTTATGGCTTTGGACATCCTTCTGCAAATTATTTATGGTCTCAACCATATTCATATCTTCATTCATTTCTTCTCCATGTTCGTTGGAGTTTGTTCCTTCCATGCCCAAATGGACATCCGTCCCTCTTCTCTTCTCTGGATGACTATAATTCCCTTGTTCCTCTTCCATTCCTACAGACTTTGCACAGGTCTGACCTAACCGAGTTGTTGTTAATTCTACAAAATGTGCAGCGATCAAAACTAATCAGACTAACAAATAAACAATTCATGAGAATATGCACCATTTCGATTGAACATACACATCAGCATTATCATTCCCGGTTTCTTGGTGTTATCACCATGACAATTCTAGATAAGACCCCAAGTCTTGAGAATGTTGACGCACAATGCCTTTCGAGATACACTTGCACAAGAAGGTGGTTTTTTCGAAACCACTTTTGCCAAGACGTGGTATTACGTGTCTCAACATGTCAAATCCACCACTCGTGGAGTGGGCGATGGCTAGTCAGATCACCCTACTTCATTCATTCGGTACTTTGCAGCCATGTGATGTCAGCTGAATGTCGCCATGTAACGAACTTAAAATATAATCATTCGAAATGGATTGGCTGAGCATGGAAACCCATTACACTTTCTACGTAATCTTTTTGCGCTTCATAAATGGAGTTTTATAATTAACACTCCCCAAGTATGAAGATATCTGCGTATCCATAACCATAATAATCTTCAAGATGCTCTACTTCCTTCAATCTGTAAAGACACATTAGGTATCCTCAACCTGAGATACATGGACAAAGCTAAGTCAAGTGAGACTGGGTATTCGAGCAACATGCTAGGCCTTCCTAGGAATAAGGAGGAAATGGTCCTTGCGCACCTTCTAGCAACTAAGTTCCACACAGATCCGGTTATAGAATAATGATTGGAAGTCAAGTTGAATCCCACTATAAAGGATTTAGTCATCAACAGGCCAGCTTCTAAGAAGAAAATGAGTAAGCGACATAAAAAGGAGGAATCTACGGTTGAAGCGACCAAAAGTGTTGGAGAAAATCAACTAGTCTGGTTAGACTCTTCTTTAAAGGCAGAGATTGCTAAGCTGAAGTAAGTCTTCAACTAAGATAAGCATGTCTCAACGAATTTTTAATAGTCAGTAGCGGAGGTAAAGAGTACAAGAGATGATAGGCATGTTCTTCAATGACCCTTTTTACAACAGGATAACTATTGTCATCACCCTTTTGTAATTTTGTGATTAATATGATTATATAAATACAAAAATGGATTTTAGACTGTTTTATTACAATTTCTATCTGGTGATGTTATGACTCTTGTTTTCTTTTATAATAATTTTTTCTTGTAATATTATATTTTATTTTCATCTATCTAAATCGAAAGAAATTAAAATTCGGAATTCTTTTTTTAATTAATGCTTCAATGCGGTTATGTGTTTATTTTTCTTTTATTATTATCCAATTTAAACTCAGACTCCTTGCCTTCCAAGCGACTTCATGAGCATTAACTTGACCTGTTCATTTAAATTATCGTGCATAGCAATATTACAAGGTAAACGCTTCTCAGGGCACCTAAATCTACTGTGCATTTCTTCTTCGTTGTACCGACTACTTACGTGCACTACTCTGGTGTTGTACGCCAATATCCACTATGCACAGTTTCGATACTGCACACCGATATTCCACACGCATTTTCATCCTATGCATGCACCATGTCAAGTTTAACATATTCCTTCGCTCTCAAAAATCTATGCACACTACTGAATACACCATCGCAAAATAACGTATACTCATACTTATGCGTGTACCAACAAAAATCCTGTACGTTAAGCAATAGTTGTGCACCCCATGTGCACCTTACTACGTGTGTTCTTACCGCGCAAGGCTAATTTCAGTGCGTGCATCTACACATAATAATCTTCCACATCGTGCCACAATTTACCGTGCACACTGGCACGCCACGGTTTCCCGTGCGGTGCCAAATTTACCACGCGTGACAGTACGCCAACCTTTTCCAAGGACACTATATGACTCTAATTCTAGTCACTTCGAAGTTACTTTTCTGTGAATATTCACTTCAATTGCACCCTTCTAGCCCATCCAATCTCAATGTTGAACTAAAGCTCTGATACCATACTGTAACAATCCCCCCGACCAACCTAAGGCCAGTCGATAACATTCCCAGCCATCAGGATAGGCCATGCTACTCTAGGGAACACTTTCATTCCCATACTGTGGAAGATATAGTAGCATACCCAGTAGTCAACTAAGCAATGCCACCTAAATTTACTCTTTAGACTGCATGCAACTCAAACATTTACATACATCACGCTCGCGGAAGGTTTACATCTAAACATAAACAAACAATTACTTTCTGTAACATATGAATTTTATATTAAAATTAAAGTAATTACCGATATGCATTATTTACAGGAAATTACCCATAAGAACACAAGCAATCATAGTCACATATATGATAAAATCGTAACATCGACGTGTAAATAACAAAAAAACATATCCATATATCATACAATTGGTACTTATCTTAGAAAGATAGTCACCAACTGCTTATAGACCATCCATGAACCTCCCAGCCATAGACTACATTGTTCATCACTCTTAATAGTAAATCACCCCCGAGCTAGGACTGAACTCCACCCAGGGTAAATGGATTCCTATCCAAGCTAAGGATCATGGACAACAGGAAAGACTCCATCTTAGGTGCTCACTCAACTAACAACCTACAACCTCTCATTCCCCTCATGCCTGTCCCACCCAAGGAAGTGTGCCCCTTCTCTACTCAATAGTCCCTCGGTTTCCCCACTTCCCTTCCAAGGCTTCAACAACATCTCGGACCAGAAGTCTCAAAGCATTGTAGCTGCAGTTTAGCACCTACGGAAATCAATCGCCAACAATTCTCTCACTCAGAGAACTGCACACTGGGGTGACAACCCATTTCTTCAATCCCGCTCTAAGCTAACCATGTACACCAAACAAAAAGGATGGGGAAATAGGCTTCAGAAAGGTGAAATGGATGTCTCAAGGATAATGGAATGTATGAGTGAAATGGTCATGGAGTCATTGACTGGATAACTGAGTGTGGTTTGGAATCACTGTGAACTATTTGTCAAAAGTGATGGTCAGCCTGATGGTGAACACTTTTTCAAAAGTGATGGTCAGCTTGATGGTCTCCATTCTCCCGTTCGTAAGGTATCTATGAGAAAAATCCCCCCTGACCTAACTTTCCCCACCATATGAATGCATGTCCCCAACTTGACACTTGTCATATCGGATGTTACTTTTTTCCACTTGTCTGCAACTTTAGAACTTAGGATAAACTAATTATCTATACTTCATGTTTTAGGAAATATTAATATAATATTCCCTTGACTTTTGGCCCTCCCTTTCCCTAAATGGTGAAGTTTAGTCCCCCATCTCTTTCATCGTGGTTGGTATGCGTGCAATGATGTATTTTATATTAATCATGAGTCATGTACAAAGTAGGCGCTCTAGCTTTTAACATCTAGGTGCACTGGCCTGGTTCTAGGACATAAGCATTTCGACTTATAATACTGGCTCACCAGCCTATAATGCATATTATATACAAAAAGCTTCGATGACCTTAATATTGCGTGCACTTAGTTACTGCACACTGTATCCTCTGTATTTAAGGTTGCGCACACCTTAATTACTGTGCATGATATTCAGAAATGTGCAAATTACATACCTTTACTGCGCAGTATATGCGCGCACCATGCCATGAAAGGTGTACTACAAAAATGATGTTTAAACAACTCACTTGCTTAAATATACTTGAATTATATTTACATTTGGGTTCAGCTGAGGGATATTACATCAATACCTAAGAAATAGTGCATTAGGCCAAGGTCTTTCATCTCAAATTTTGTAACAAGCTTCTTCTTACATTTGGTGATGAGATTTTCTTCTCTAGTTAAGAATAAGTCATCCAAATATAGCAGCAATATAACAAGATTATCATTCACAACCTTGAAGTAGAGGTTAGAATAATCTTTACTCTTGGTAAATCCCAAGCTCATCAGAAAATTGTCTATCTTTCCATACTAGGCTATAGGAGTTTTCTTCAATCCGTACAGAGCATTCTTCAACTTCTAGACATCGTTCTACTTGTCTTCAAATTCAAATCCTTGAGTGTTGTGGAGGGAAATCCCCCTACAGACTAGCACTTAGGGTTATATTATGCATGCATATAAGACCGAAATAATCCTACTTTCTACCATTGTCCCAGACCTAATCCCCATTTCTTTTAAGAAAATACATGGTTAAACAAACATACCTTGTTCCGGATGTTCGATATCGATCCTTATTCATACTTGATCACTTCCTAGCAGCTATCCTCCCAAGACTGAACTGCGTACAAAACAAGCAACAAACTCTACATGCATTTGTTATACAGATTAATGGGTTAGAGACTCAAACATATACTCACTAAACTATGAAGAACTCATATAGTGGGACAGGAAACACATTTATTTATTATTAACTTTAACGAATCAACTTACATTGTCGAGATCGGCCACTGCTCTGTGAACCTGATCCTAGGCTCCTCTTCAAATGTCCTCCAACTTCTTTGCTTTCTATCTCTCTTTGCATAAGGATGGCTAAAGGGTTGGGACAATGGGATTGTGCAATTTTGTAGAGTTTCTTTACTCTTATTCTCCTCTTCCAAATGGGAATGCTAACCCTTCTTTTATAGGCTAGAATAAGCTAGGTATTTGGACGAACCCTTGGTCATGCATGGCCGGGAGTTTCCGTTAACTCACCCAAAGCTGTGTGTTCTGTCGGTAACTTTCCTTTTTTCATGCTTTTGTAGGTACACGCGGGTTGTTTTAGGTCAAATAGCGTGTAAACGCATGCAGTAATGGAGTAGGGTGTGTGGTCCCTTATAAAAGAGGTTTTTAAAATAGTTGTTCAACAGTGTTTTAGCAAAGAAGGAATTTGAGATGGCCTAATGCCAGGTAAGCATGTATGGTGCAAATTAGGGTTATAACATTGAGGTTGTTCTATATACACTTCTTCTTTAATGACACCATTTCATAAAGTTGTTTTCACGTCCATCTGGTGTATCTTCCACTTCATATTAGCTACAAGGGATATGATGGTTCTGATTGAAGTGTATCTTGCTGCAGGAGAAAACATATCTTCATAGTCAATTCCTTCCTTTTGAGAAAATCCACGAGCATCAAACCTTGCTTTATACTTCTCAATACTTCCGTCAAAAACATGTTTTATTTTGAAAATCCATTTGGAATATACCACATCCTTTCTCTTCAGTCTGGGAACTAATTCCCGTACAACATTCTTTATAATGGATTTGTATTCTTCTGTCACGACATCTGCCCATTCTTTCTTTTGAATGGCTTCTTCAAAGAAGGTAGGCTCCTTCTCTAAGATATCACACATCAAAGCCATATAACTGGAGAATGGCTTAGGTCTCTCCGCTTTTCTCATGGTTCCTTCGGGGAAACCATACTTCTCTCCATATTGAATAAGTTCCCTTTCCCAAGATGGATTTTTCTTATGGGAGATCATCATTTGGGGAGGTTCTTGAAATTCTACTATGTCATGATCTTCTAGAATTTCCTCATCAGGGGAAGCTATGAATTCCCTCATTGGTTCTGCAACTCTAGGAGCTACAGGTTCATCTTCATATTCTTCTTCAAGCTGGCATCTTCTTGATTTTTTGAGTATTGCATATTCATCAAAGGTCACATCCCTACTGATATCAATATGATGGTGACCTAGTATATAAACTGTAAAGGGCTTGGAGACCTCACAATATCCAAAAAATATTCCCCTCTTTCCTAAAGGGTCCAACTTGTTTCTCTTCTCTTTTGGAATATGTAAAAATACTGGGTAGCCAAATATTTTGAGATGGCTTACTTCTGGTTTCTTTTCGGAGAACATCTCTTTCAGGGTATTGAACCCAAGTGCACTATGGGACAATCGATTTTGTACATATATTGTTGTTTTTTGCTGTTTTTTCCCATAATCACATTGGAAGATCTTGATCGTGGATCATGGTCTTCATTGCTTCCATTATATTTCTGTTCTTTCTTTCAGCTACACCATTTTGTTGAGGATTGTAAGGAGTGGTGAACTCCTTCTTAATCTCGACATCTTTGAAATATTTTACAAACTCTTTTGAGGTGTATTCTCCTCAATTATCTGACCTAAGTATCTTGATCTTTCTTTTAGAAAGATTCTCTATCAAGTATTTTAATTCATTGAATTTACTAAACACTTCATCTTTTGATATCAAAAAGTAAACCCAGGTTTTACGAGAATAATCATCAATAAGAGATACATAGTATACATACCCAGTGATGGAGGATGATGGCATTGGGCCACACACATCTGAGTGAATGAGTTCTAAGAATCCTTTTGCTTTATTGTCTCTCTTTGGAAAAGGGTTCTTGATGTTCTTCCCTTGTGCACATGCATTGCACACACCTTCATGGCTAACCTTGATTTTTGGTAGAGCTATGACTGCCTTGCATACATAGGGTAATCCCTTGTAGTTGATGTGGGCTAATATTCTATGCCAAATTTCACATGGATTCTCAATGGCATGGGTCATGATTTCTTCTAAGTGACCCTTTAGCTTATACAAGCCACCTTCTTCTTTTCCAATAACGATTGCTTCTTTCATGGTTTTTCCTTTAGCCCACATAAGAACTTCTCCATCTATAAAGGAAAATCTAAAGCCTTTCTTTTCTAAAGATGATATGGAGAGTAGGTTCTTTGTCAAACCTGGTACATAGAGTACATCCTTCATCATCATTGGAGTCCCTGAATTCATCTTGTAGTTATATTCTCCTACTCCCTTGATAGGGTATTGATAATCGTCTCCAAGTGTAAATTTCTAAGAAAAATTCTTTTCTGAAAGTCAAGAGAGAATGTATATGTTAGAATATGAATGGATGTGCTCGTTTTACCATCGAAAATATCACTATTTTCACCCAACCATAGGCCTAAGCCACCCTCCGAGCACCTTAAACTTGACAGAGAATCACTCCAAAAGAAAACCCTAGGCTAGATAGCCAAACAAAGGGTAACACTCCTTTCCCCAAGGATAACACACCAAAAAGAGATAATCAAATAGTCCAAACCCTAACCAAGAGATAGTCTAAGTCAAACGTGATCTTCTAGCTATAGCAGCTACAATGGAAACTCTCCTCCAAACCTACACACAAAACTAAGCACTACAGTGCGCACAAGTGTTGCTCTCCAATTTTAAGACTTCCCTGCCAGAATGAAGACTGACCTCCTGTATTTATAGTAATTCTAGCTAACTGTCTAGGCTGACTTCTCATTCTGGATATCTGTCTGTTCAGTATATATTATTTCTTCTACCTGACTTCTTCTCTTGGAGGCTAATAACCTAATACAAGTTATCTTCTTGAGCCGACATGTCTTCTAGGTTATTTATCCAACTCATTAGGGTTTCTTCTTGCTTCCCGAAGTATTCTATTCTCGTCAGGTTTACATGTGGAGGTAAATACCTCATGAAACTACCATAATATCAACACTCCCTCCTATCTAGGGAGGTATTACAGGTAATGGTCTTGAGAACAAACATACCATTCACCCGGTAGCATCAACATAGTTGTATAGACTATCTCATGACTAGATCATGAGCACCATCATCACCATCGGTGTCATCAACTTCATCAAATATCAAAACCATACTCTATTTGAGTAATCAGAGATGATCCTCACTCCATAGAGTGACACAAGAACCATTCTTCTAATCTAGAAGAATAAATGTTCTGAACCATTTTCTGTCTGGGAAATCTTTGTTCATTGATCATCCATCTAGCTGATAATCATTTTCATCACTGTTGATAGTCTTCAAGTCAATTGGAACAATATCATTCAATAGAACATAATTGTGTCTATCCATAGTAGTACACAACTACAATCTAGTGGTACACTACCACACCAAGTAGTACACAGGTACTTGCTCAGTGACGTATAGTCACAAACAATGGAACACATCCACCACAATAGTATACATCTACTATCTAGAGACATACAATCTTCATAACAATCATCTGATATCAACCTACAAAGAAACAATGTTATGAAATAAACTGAATCTTCTGGTCCATTCTTGCACTCACATATGCACATATGTGAGATCTTGGAAGAGCATTTGCCCTCAGAAGGTAAAACATCAATGATGATTTGTCTAGACTATTCTTCTCAAGCAAGGAAGAATAACTGTCCTGATTTCTTAGCCTGGACCATTCCCCACCCTGGGTCATTCCTCTGACACTAGACAAAGTGTAACCTAGAGAGAATGAGTTTTCCCTAAGGAATGTCTATCCCTAATTGTTGAACCTGGACCATTCCCCACCCTAGGCCATTCCTCCGACGCTAAACAAAGTGCAACCTAGAGAGAATGAATATGCCCTAACGAATGAGTGTCCGGACCATTTCCCATGTTAACCACAAGAGGAAATGACTGTCTTTCACCAACCTCCAAAACAAACCATTCCTCATGTTAACCACAATGAGAAATCGATGTCCAGCGAAGCAGGCCAGTCTTCTTGAGTAACCCTCAAGAAGAGAGACTTCCCTAGACCACTTCCCATGTTAACCACAATGGGAAATCACTGTCTAGGGGTCATAGAGACCAACTATGAATGAGGAGGTCATATTGCTTGATGTTGTAAGTTAGAGAGTTGGTTGGATTTGTACTTGCACTCCCCTAAAGATGTGATGTGGACATTTTATGATTGTTACAATTAGACCATGATGGGTGACTCTTATGGAAGTTATGGTAGAGAGCCCATGCCATGGTGAGCTAGATGATCTGATGTGTGGGGTGATGATCTAGATGTGAATCAAATGGCATGATTGAATGAGGGTGGAAGTAAACCCATGTGATTGAATTGATTTTATGCATGGTTGTTTTGATTGTTGCTTATTAGGCATTCAAGGAGTTAATTAAGAAAACATAGTGATATTAGGGAATTATGTTTGTAGTAGTGAAAGTGTGGGATTTCCCTATGGTGGAAAAATGTGGAATTCTTCACCTACACAACAATAATAGTATATTTAGGTGCATTTTTTTTATGGTTATG
>JZKD02S1673329.1:918610-992290 GCA_000966675.3 Picea glauca
AATTCCTTGAAGAAATGGTGGTCATTCATGGCTTTTTATAGCCAAGCATTGGGTTATTATACAACCTCTTTTGAATGTGAAAAGGGGCTCTTTAGGGCACAATTAGGTCTTTGACCAGCCTCCCCACGCAGGTTGAGCTCGGATTTGGTGTCAAATCGACTTGGGAGCCGATCCATTAGTGGTTGGGAGGCCGACCAGTTTCATAAATGCGTCGTTTGGCAGGCGCACGGGTTTGTCACCCCACAGCCGCGCATATGCGCTCCAGGTACGAAGATGTTACGCGCGCACGCGCCCAGTGGGTGCAAAGCGCCTTGTAATTTTTTGGCCATTTTGCATAGTTTTGACCCTTTTGCTGTGTTGTGGAATTAACCTTGTGCCATGAATGACTGTTTTTCTGTGCTGACGATGCAGAGTTCTTGTCGCCCTGTGCGGATGAAATTTCAGTGATAACACAGGGTATTCCAAATTCCTCCCACTAATTTAAAATTATTCTATGATACCATTATGTAGCATACCCAGTCATCTAACTAGGTTGAAATTAACATTATAAAGCTTTGATATTGATCTCCTCATTGTCTTGATATTAATTTATGAATGCATGTAGACATGACAGTACATTCTTATTCATACACAATTAATTCATTAATGATTACATATGTATATTTATACATATAAGTATAACATCATTCCATTCATAACATAAATGTATTAATTCAACATAATTACAAATAAATGACAACACTTATCGTTCTGGGTATTAATCACTAACTAGATTCAAATGAAGGACATTCCACCCAGCCATAGGTTCTTTGTTTCCATTAATATTTCTATAATAGGGCCACCCCTAATCTAACACTATGATTCCACAAGGAAAAAATCATCTATGGTTGCCTTTAATCCTCTCATATAACCCAATTTCCCATAATATAACACTCTATAACCTATTATAAAAATACCAATCCACTAGCTCTCTTTCCCCATCATCCTACACCACCCAAGGAATGGGATCCCCTTCTCTACCATGTAGTCCATTCACGATATCTATCAAAGACCAGCCATGAAATATCACTTCCATGGAATTGATGAATCTTAGCTGTAATTAGTTTTACTCAATGATAACAATTTCCTTAGACAATCATAATTCCACATAATTCATAACAACCATTTCCATAACTCTATTCCAACATTCACATAGTATATTATCTTTGAGAGAAAAATCTCTCGGGAAGAATGAATATCAACTTTATTTTTCATGCCGAAAAAAATGGAATATATTTGCATCCCTTTAATTAACACATATCTTCATAAGAAGAACACATATCCCTCGTTGGAAACTAATCCCAAGGTTGATAGGGCTTAGGATAACATAAACCACAGGACTTAGGTTCACAATAAAACAATATTATTTTTCTTTGGCCCCCTTGAGCCACCTTCGTTTCCCCTCTTGTGGAATAATAGCCCCCTTTTTTTTCCCTTTTTGTCTATAACCTATGATGCATATTTTTATTATCATTCAATGTGCAATTCACATATTACATTGCTCAAATTTTATTAATTCATCATGTACACATATACATTTACTATGTTGGGAATAAAAAATAGGGGTGTTGCAATCATCTATAGGTCTAAGAGAGATATTGAGAAGCCAACTAGACCCTTTCATCCAATTGATAATCAAAATAGAGTCATTGAATACCTAAATTTGATTGACATATTTATCTTATGAAAATTTTAGAAGGCTTCTTAAGGCCATGAGCTACACATGGTTGTTTGTGCCCTTTCCTAAACTCACCTTAAAATTTATTATAAGATTCTCATACAAATATAAAATGCCACCCATGCTACTAAAATCTAGATGACCTTGTGTTATGGGATAAAATATCACAGATATCTCACAAGATGGATGACAAGATCTCCCTAAGATATTCCTATTGATCATAGACAAAGATCTCACAATATGGATGGAAACATCTCCCTAAGATATTCCTATTGATCATAGACAGAAAGAGATAGATTTATTTGGTCTTCCTAGAACTAATACAAGAAATTTATATTATACAAAGAGAGGATAGATTAGCATACCTTATATTTGAAGGTTGTCCTTGTGTATCCTAGTTGTTGCAACTCCCAAAATGCAACTCCAACTCCTACAACCTTCTTCCTAAACACAATAAAAAAAAAACCAATCTCCTTGTTCTCCTAGTGTTATAAATCACTAATTCTATTTAGATCTAACTTGATCTATTACTCATAAGATCATAAACAAACCATTCATGATTAAAACAAAAACAATTTGGGGGAAAACCATTGATCTATTAACTAACATAAATAAATTACATCAAGATCATACCTTTGATGATGATGCAATTCTCCTTTGGCTCCTTGCTCCTTGCTCCTTGTTTGTCCTCATCTTCTTGATCAGGCTAGGCACTTTGATTTTTTGCTATTGTGAATACGAAAATATCCTCTGCAAATGGACCAAATAAAACTACCAATTATTCCTCCCTCCTCTTTCTCAAGACTTTCCTTTATATAGATCCTTGTAAGAGGCTTGAGAGAGATTCTATATCTTCTAGAGACCACTAGAGACTCAAATGTTGTGAGTTCCTAGGCTCATTCCATGAAGACACAACTCATCCCTTGCCTATATATTTGTAACTCCATAAATCTAGAAGGTTTGGAATTTCATCGCTTGTTGTAATACTATCGATGTGTGATGATAATAATATGTTCTACCCTATTAGACCCACGATGACCTCCACAAAGGGACCAAATATCAAGCAAGGCATGCATTTTTGCTTTCATCTTCTTGTGAACTTCCTTCTGGCCTGTAGGGTGGAAATTAAGGATATAATAGATCCCCCCTAATGTGTGAGTTTAGGAAAGGAATAGATGGCCGAAAAACATTACAATAAAACAATTTCCATGTGATGTAGTTTGAGGAGAGAGAAAAGGAGGTTCAGAAGTCAAATAATTCTTGCAATCAAACAACATGGATGAGAGCATAAATAAACCATCCCCTAGGTAGACATACTTAGACTCTGAATGACCACGACCGCCAAAAAATACACTTCATATCCATGATATGAAATGTTAGAACATGGACACAAAAGAATACACAGTGGATCCATGTCATTAATAAGACCGTAGCCATGAGATAATACAATGTGGATTTACATCATGA
Organism: Picea glauca; assembly: GCA_000966675.3. Classification (NCBI taxonomy): domain Eukaryota; kingdom Viridiplantae; phylum Streptophyta; class Pinopsida; order Pinales; family Pinaceae; genus Picea; species Picea glauca. Next base: position 921,795 of record JZKD02S1673329.1, read on the forward strand.
ACACAATCATATCCACCAAAAAATACAGTGTGGATCTATGACACAACATATATATATTAGGAAGACAATGATCACTAAAGAGAGTTCCCCAAAAGTCTTCAAAGTACTGACAGAAAAATGATATACTCCATCACAATTTGGGAGGGGATGTTGTAAAGGAATGGTGTGGCTCCAAACCCAAGGTATTCATCCCAAACCCTGATGGTGTGAATATAAAACATGAAAATATATGAGCTAATGTCGACCATGGTAGAAATTGTCTGATTACTGGTCATTGATGATGTATACCATTAACATATGCGAGGGGACCCACCAATGATAAATATGGACCCCAAGGCACCTAGTACAATCTAGCGAATGTAAATAGAGGATTTGATATCGAACACTCATAGTATCAATCAATAAAGAGTCAATGATGTAAACCCATTGTCAATCATGAGGAGGCCTGTCACTGAGGACTACATGATCCAAGGTACTAGATGGTTTCTAGATCCATATCCTAGATAATATGATGAATTCAATAGGAATAGATCCATCGAAGGAGGGACTTAATGTATCCCCCATCAATCAACATAAAACCTATACTGAGAGATGATGTGAAGAGTATAGAGTATCACAAAGTACAACAGACATAGGGATGGTTGAATAAAAAATTCAACAAAATAGTAAATGGTCGACTAAGGCTTAAAATTCCCTTGAACATATAGCATGACACAATTTTGACTTGGAAGAAACACATAAGAGATAGATGAACATAGTGCAACAATGCAAGAGGCATTGGATCACTCTCCATGATGATTGGAAGAGTAACCAACCAGAGGAGTATCTCTGGCTCATATTACTAGGAAAACTCATAGGAAATATGAAACCCAATTGTATGATGAGGACTCAAACATGTGTCATGTTCAAGGGTGACTCAACTAATGCTGCCATTTTGAGAATAGACCAATGGTGAAAAAAACCCCACTCCTTTATTGATTTTTATTTTTTATTTTTTGCCTCTTTCATGGTTTAATGAGCGTGAAAGGGGAATAAAAGTATTCTTAGTCTCCTTCATGGTTTAATGATAATGAAAGAATGATGCAAGTATGAACGATATGTACATTTTTTATTTCCTTTTACGAGTTCAAAAAGAGATAAAGTTATACTCGAATGGAGAGAACAATAGATTAACAACATGCTCCTATGTTTCAAGTGCATGTAACTGACCTAAGAAAAATGAATGCAAATGGTAATGGCAAGTGAGGTCCAATATTAGTAGATGTTCTCTCCATGGGTATATGGATGAAAAATAGAGGCCAAATAATGCAATAGGTTGATGTTCTAGGCTACTGCAATAGCGGTAAGTAGAATTAAGGAAAATAACAATGCAATGACATGAGTGATGATGGAGGCAACAAATGCATAGGAAACCATTAAGAAACAAGAATATTTTTAGGAACCCCCATGGGATGTGGCCATAATATAGATGAAGAGAGAATAATGAGGCTCCATAATCAAGTCGTGGTGGGGCTAAAGGAGGGCTCCCGGGCCTTCAAGAAATCACAACATGTGCACCAAATGGAAATCTAGGTGATAACTAGGGAACCCGTGAAGGGTAGACACTACCGAATAAGTTATGACATGAAAGAGGGGGTGGCTAATGTCACAACCAGACAGGATCAAACTTAATATGTTGGTATGTCAGAATAAATAGTTAATAATGAAAGGCAGGAAATGTAGGGAAGAACCTATCCCTATATGCTATTTTGGGAACACGTACCTCAAGTTCATTGGATGTTGTCATCTTTGTAAAAAATTCCTCATCAGCTTGTCAAGGTGCATAGACTATATTCCAAGGTCAATTAAATTAAAAATGGAATTAAAATAACAATGAACTCAAATAATTAATAAAAACCCACTTACTTGGTCTCATGGTGAAAACCATAATTTTTTGTTTCCCAAAAAGTTATAAAAGGAAACTTACCTTGGTAAAAACTCATTCTTCATTTGCCAAGAGAGTAGTGTGGAGAGCTTGTGGAGGAACCCTCTTCCAAGTGCATGTGTGGAGCTCATTATGGATATTTTTCTCAACCATCCAAATAAGTATCAGATCTAGGTACAATTGACATCCCATCTTCATTTTATTTACATTTTTCATGATCCTTAGTGGGGAAATGCACAACCCACATGCTTGTTTAGATAGAAAATGATCTTTGGGGAATCATCATGTGTCTCTATAAAGTGGAGTGTGACCCCTATATCTAGTCAGACAATTAAAAATGAACATTCCTTGGCTCGATCGTCCATGCACATAGGTTTTGGGCATGTTTTTGAGCAAGCCACGTTTTGGGTGTTTATGTGCTAATGCATTTCTTGTGTTTTTGTTTCCTAGATGTAGGTAACCAACCAATATGATTGAATGGAAAGAAAGATCCCATGAGGCTGATGATTATGTTTCTCAAGGGAATAAAATGAAATTGGTATCTCTTCGATAGTGTGGGATACTCAAATTCTTCTATTGTTCGCTGCTAGTATCCCATGAGTATTTTTTTCACCAATGCATTCAACACTAGGACCTTGACCAAAACTACTTTATCATCCAGGGTAAATTTTTGTAGCTAGACATGGACGATGTGTACTTATGTAATGGATTTTACTAGAGGGGTATACCATGGTGGGAATATTATTCATGAGGTGGAGATGATCTCTTAGTCATGGACTTCATTGAGGAGTATTGTCGGCATGGTTCTCACAATACACCCGACAAGATCTCAATTCAGGATATTGTAGATCTACCTCTCAATACCATCCTATTCTATATCACTCATGATGTGAGATAAACATTCCCTCATTTAGCATCAAATACCAATATGAAGGTGGTTTTGATGTGTTTGGATCCAACCATATTCAACTGGTGTGAGGGAGTTCTCACCAATATGAAAACCCAACTATCTTGTTGTAAGAGAGGCAAGCAAAACCAGTTCAGGTATGACTCCCTTTTAGTGATGATATTCATGGGATGAGTGCCTCAAATAGATAGTCATGGGTGTGTCAATTCCATTAGACCTATAAATGAATTTTTTGGTAGATCACATGGGAAGAGTACTAGGGGAAATCATCTAGATTGTTATGGGGTAGGCTTCCACATTTGGTGGAGCCATCACATTGTCACCATTGAGGATTTCCCTTGTGTAGGGATTGACTTCTGGTAGGATCCAAAGCTTCTAATCCCCCCAGGAAAGGCGTGGGGCTCCATGGGTTAGTGTGTTTTTGTATTTTTTCATATATATATATATGATTTTTTCGGTGAGTGCATAGTGACACAATTTCATGTTTTGAAGATGTATGAATAGAGAATCCAGAGGGATGGGGCCGAGATCATCATTGGAGTAGTGATGATGAGTAATTGAGAGGGGAGGGAGGTGACAATAATGAATAACTTTATCATGTGCATCAAAACCTAGATGGGATGACCATGGGGGTCCCCCCCATGCCAGAGGATGATATGCTACCACACCTATGATGAACTGTAGAGGGTGTTTCTTGCCCCTTATTCTGTGTTCTGATTGACACTAATAACCCTCCTTTTTCTTGTGTTTTATGATTCAAAATACCCTCCAAGAAAATCGAGACCTTTTACTCTATTTATAAAACTCCTTGGATTGAATTTTTCCTTAATGAAAATATTTGGTTCCCCTTTTCTATAAAAGGGCCACTTTAATTTTTCTTGGTTTGGTTCGAATTCCTTTCTTGATTCTTGGTACTTGGAAAAATTTTGAAGACAAGTTTTGATCATCAGATGAGTTAGTATAAACTCCTCCAGGGTGTCGGGGAGGTTCCCTCCAAGTGTTATGATGACCATCAAAGAACTTCCTTTAATCTCCTTCGAAAAATCTTATTTGACCATCACGCTACTTTGTGAAAACTCCTTTGATGTCTACCGAGGGAGTTCATGAAAAATCCTCTAGTGTATAATGGAGGATTTCCTATCCTTACCTCCAAAGATCATTATTCAACAATATCCTCACTTCATGTAAACTCCTTTGTCTAGACTAGAGAAATTCCCATTAACTCTTCTGGTCAAAATGGAGGAGTTCTCATATGCTCCTCCGATGTCCGCCAATTTAGTTTTTTTAAACACCTCTAGTATACACCAGAGGATCTCCCATGATCCTTTTCGATGTATATAAGATAGTTTCCCATTAAATCCTCCAGTAGAGATGTATAAATTTCTCCAGTCACATTTATGGCACTCAAAGTTTATAAAAGCACACTCACCCTCACCTCTCGTCCATCGTTACCGAGGGACCAATAAAGGAGAGAGATCACCAAACGATGAGACGATGAGATAAATCCTCCTCACCCCCAACTTATTTTCACCATACATGTGGTATTCAATGCCAGATATTCCCTAGGCACTCTCTCTCTCTAAATTATTAGGGTTATGGTTTTATTCATTTAATCATTAAATTCAACCCTACATGCCATGACCTCCCATGCCCTACATATTCACCTTTCATCTTTGGAATTTGTCTACTCGCCCATACCATAACTCTTATCCATTCCAAGGGTCGTAGTAGCACGATTTTATCCCAACCTTTGAGTTCACTTAGTTTTTTGGTGCCATATGCATTTTTCCTCCCATAGAATTCGTTTGGCTACAACCCCAGCCATAGGAATATTTAAAACCTAAAAAAAACCCAGATGGTAAGCCAAAAGTCTGAACTCTTTCATCTCCTTACACCATCATACACTCATATTAACAATATCTTAGGCCCTAATCATCCTTCCTCGACCCTCCATTTACTTGAGCCCTAAAAAACTCAAGCGAAGAAACCTCCTGGGGACTTACTTTATTTGGAAAGTTCTTTGAAACTGGAGACCCTCACATTAACTCCTCTAGTCTTTACTAGAGGAGTTAATATAAACCTTTCAGATGCATTCAAGAGACTTAATGTTAATTCCTTTAGTTCATTGGAACAATTCATGCTTATTCTCAACTTTACACCAGAACTCTTTATACAAAGTCTTCTTGTTTCACTGGAAGACTTGGCATGAATACCTCTAGTGTAAACTAAAGGACTTTATACCAACTCCTCCAATGCATGTACTTTCCCACCATCATACTTCACATAAATTCCTCTGGTCTCATCGAATGCTTTTGCACTAATTTCTTTGGTGTGTGCATTAACCCATATACACACTTAATATAAAATTCTCTGACGTGCATTGGAGAAGTTCACATGAAATGCTTTGGTTTCAAATCTTTCAACCTTTTTCCAGGAAGACTTTCACCTAATCAATATGGATTTTTATCTTGACTTCCACTAAGGCTTATATATCCATGATGTCTTCCTTCATACTATCATTTTCAGATGACAATATCCCACCTAGAATTAGCTCAAGAAAATCCTCAAGTACTTTACTATTGGTTACTTCAATAATCTTATTTTTTTGCACATATCTAACCATTATTATTATATCTCTTAATTTTTGTCTTTGGACTAATTTTTTATATGCTTGTAAGATTTAGATCTAAGGAAGAAGGAAACTATCAAAGAACCCGCCATAAATGCCTTCGGAAGTGACCACCAACATGAGGATGAACTTGACATTGCAGGAGCAATGTATAATGACAATAGTGGATTCTGTTGGTTGTGGAGCCTGATTATCTTCCTGATTCAGAGGTCCTTTCTTTCAGCTATGTTTATACCCCATGAAGTATTTACACCCCAGAAGTATGTACACTCTTGCACGTGGGGGAGTGCAAAGGGGGGGTACCCCCTCTATGGGGTCCGGGGGGCCTATCCCCCCAGCTGGGGGGTCTGGGGGCAAGCGGCCCCCCAGTGGGGGTTCGGGGGTGAAGCCCCCAAAGCAAAAATTGCCTTGTAAAAGTATATTGTAATTTCATTATAAATCTGGACCGTTCATTATAAGGTCATAGATCTAATAGTAGAGATTATGTTAGGGTTTTTTTTCCCTAGAAGGAAACCCTCTTTTATGAGGGAAATGTATCGTGGCTATGGAGAGTGGTGAATATTGTATTATGAGAGAGGAGACTGTGAGAGAAAGAAGAGGAATTTATAGTGGGTTTCACTGTAGGTTGTATCCCTTCATTTGCTAGATAATAATAAAGGAAGGACCTGGCAATTTCTCTGGTGGACATAGCCCACACTAGGTGAACCACATAAATCTGTGTCTCTCTTGTATTGTGTGTCTTCTGTGTTTTGTTTCTGCATTTGTTTTATTTTATTGATCCGTGGTCCTGTTTTTCTAATAGATTCCTGGAAAAAGGGGAAGACCCACTCAAATTGGGAAACGTATACCAAATGTTCAAAAAGAATAATTTCATCATGTATGTCGAGGACCAAGACAAACTCAATATTTTCAAGAAGATTAAGAAATCCATAATACCTAGATTATCATCCCATGCTACTATGTTCCCTTGCGTCGATACTATTTCATGGATCCTTAAACACATGGACTTAGGAAACAGGTATATCTGCAATGCTAGAGGGGATCCTATAGCTTCATTTCGGCCTAAAGATATAGAAAAGTGTTATTATTTGGATAAGGTAACCCATGAAATAGATAACAAAATTCTTGGTGAATTCAAGCATACATCCAAAGATCTATTCCACATCTGGTATAATCCAGATAAATAGTTCAATCTTATACCTACAAGAGTATACCCTACAACCATGCTAAGAAATCTATATCAATACATGGTGTACATGATCTATAGATTATATGGGGAGTCCGATGCTTCCAAATTCTCTTTGTCATATATTCCTTTGATCTATCATTCCATGAGAAAAGGGGCATCCTTTAACTGGGGTGACATCCTGTCAACAAAATTAGAAAAATCCAACTCAATAGTTGTGAATGCCCATCCTAAAACCTTTTTGGATTTTCATATATTCTCATACCTCATAGGCATAATGTGTGATTTTCACCAATACCCAAATATGGGATGGTCATGGGAACCATAATATCCAACCATAAACTTATATTGCAAGGTATTGTGGGAGAAAAACTACATAACATAATACCATAATATATTTGAGAACTTCCTAGCTCCATTGTACGAGTTCATCTTATCCTCACCAACCCTGTGTATAACCAACAAAGCATTGGCCATAATCATGGGGATAGGATATTGGTACCTAATGGACCATGGCACATACATCAGGATATACAAGGCCATGAGAGCACCACTAATTCAGGAGCATCATTCCACCTCAGCATGCATTAGCTATTCGACACATTGGTGCACATTCAAGGAGAGGAGAGGTGCCATCCCTCTCATTTTTCCCTCGAATTTTAAATTTTAATGTAATCAATGCAAGTACACGCTATAAGGCTTGGGTAAATCCAATTCATGCCTTCATACAAGATATTATGAGGAAAATCTCTTTATTTCTAGGGTAAACCACAACAGATGAATATGACTGTAGAAATCAACTCTATCCCAAAAACATGTTATATAAACCAATGTGAAAGAGATATAAGAAAGTGACCTACCTCATTGAGATGTTTTATTATGTCCACCATTGAGAACTTTGACCCAAATATTTATACCTGCAACAAGTTCTCAACAAATTAGTTGTAAAGACCTAAATTTAATTAGCCTATTAAATCTCATAAATTTTAACAGATAAGATTACTTCTACGCAGAAACAATAAGTAATTTCTTTCATTCAGCATATAAGCAGAATAAATTAATTGATGAACAACAATCTAATGAATTACATAACAGAATATAGATACCTCTGGCTAATGATATTATCCCATCTAGCTATCCTCTCTATTGCTTTGCCCAACCTGTTGCTTTGACCAAACCCTGCCCAAACCGACTAACCACCCAACCAACTAGGAGTAGCCTGTCCCGCTCCCTATGAAGTTTGCAACAATAACTTATTCCACTAATATTGTAGGAGGGGTAGAATGAGCACTGAAGAAGCGATTGAACGATACATTATTTTGGCTAGTATATAACTCTTTGTTAATGAAGTGGGCTCTACCTTTGGTCCAGCTTAGATGTCACAATTGAGGGGTATCTATTTGGAAATCGCACACAGGGCTTGCGGCTTGTCTAGTTTGTTGAAATACATGACATTTGGGGATATCAACATTGTCGGGACTTCCATCGGTCTTGGTTGGGGTTATTAACTTTGCGCCTATGAATGCAGCAACATGTCTTCAGGTGGATTTTTCTTCCGGGTTCGAGTACCGAAAGTTCTTTGATTGTAACAACCCTAGTTGAATATATGCTTAGGGATTATTAAGTAAAATTAATTTGATAATATGACTGTCCTAATATGTTAGTTAAACAATAATTATTTCTTAAATAATATTAACTAATTAATTATTATTAATTATTTGTCCATATCTATCAATGATTAATTAATTATTAATTGACTTATTAATTAATTGAGTAAAGAATTAAAGGGGGTTAATAATTTAATATATTAATGATTTACGTATACGGGGGGGAATAAACATTAAATATAGGGATAAGATAATAAATATAAGGGGATAAGATAATAAATATAAGAGGATAAGATAATAAATAAAGGGATAAGGAAATTAATGAAGGGGGGAGAGTCGATGAAGGAGGAATATGACAGGAAGAGTCTTACAGGGAAAGACATTCTTTTGGGGGGAGAAAGAAGCATTTTTGAGAGGAGGATATATTTCTGTGGGGGATTTTCTGTGGAGATCTCTAGTGTGAGGAGTTTGATTTTGGGGGTTTTTGGTGAATCAGAAGCAGGGGGCACAGATTTGCTAGGGGTTTTGGGCACAGGGGCCAGGATATCCTTACGGTATCCTGGAGCTAGGAAGCCGGACAGGCTGCTCCTAGCTGGCAGGGAGGAAAACACAGTTTTGGTCAGTGTTTGACATAGTTTCAACTTCAGCATTGGACCAACGACGCAACAGGATTTAGCATTAGAACTAGGTAATTTATTTATGAAATTGCTAAGTTAGGTGGATGAATATGTAATCTATTTCATGTTATGGTTAACTTTTAATTTTTTTTTGTTGAATATTACATGCTTTTACGATGATTAATGAAATATTATGCATTGAAAGAAATTTATGTTTAATTATACAAATTTTTTTAGGGTTTAAATAATTAAGGTTCCTACATGAGCAAAGCAAGCATATAGTGATAATATAAAAGGTTAGCACATTAGATAGCATAATCCATTAATATAAAAAACAAACAAGCCCATGGATAATAACTCATATATTTTCTAGATATCAATTGGACAGGAAGAGATTAATTCTATTAATAAATGATCAACATAAGTGAAAATATTACAGACTTCAGTGTCGGCATGGTTCGGAACTGAGAAACCAAGTTCCTTCCAGCTGGGCCTCCACCACTTCAATCCTCCACCAAAGGAAAGATCATAGAGGGGAGACAATGAGGTTCTCCATCAATAAGGGAATAGCTTGGGGGTTGAACACTATTTTTAGACTTAAAGGACAAAGGGATGCATACTCAATATGAAGTAATAATTTCTCCAAAGTAACTTTTCTCTCAAAGTTGAATTCTTTCCCCTTTTCCATAGCTTGGAATTGGCCTCTTTATAGTCTTCAAAATGCAACTGAAGGACCGAGTCAGAACATTTCCAATATATGGAAGGCCAAGGATCAGATATCTCCTGTCGTGACATGGAAACCCGACATTTAATTTTGATTTTATGGCACAAATCCCGATGTACACAGGCTATAGTGGAGCATCCTACATATACGCTTGTTGTATAAGGTGCAAGATGTGTACAAGTGGAAAAAATTGTATTTTTGTCTCTAGATTTTATCAACAGGGAAGATAAGTCTACATAGGGAAATGGAATAAGTCCCTCTCTACAAGATTGCATAGGGTGAGGCAAATATTTCTCTAACACAGGTTGTAGATAAGGTCTCCTTAAATGGCTGACAATAGGATGGATCTAGATCCGATCCGGACTAGATTTTCCACTCATTGTAATCTGCCTCAGTAGATAGGAATTTTGATGGTGATTAGACACCACTAGATTATTTGGAGGGAAAGACTCAACGAGTCTCCTCTTGTATAAATATTTCTAACATATTATCGGTAGAGGTTGTTGATAGCGGTTGAAGGCTGAGAGAAAACCATTGTAATCCAAGGAGAGAGTCGAGACTCAATTGAAGTCCAAGCTCATGCATTGTAATTGATATTTTGAAATTCATATAAAAGAACATATTTCAATGTTTATGAATCCTTGTGTGGCGAATGTTTGTTTATAACTTCATTTGTGTTTATGAATGTATGCTATAGATGTGTATGAATAGTTTCCATCTGTCGAGTGAAGATAGATTCCATTATCTGTGTGGGAGTTGTTGAGTTGTTCTGGGTTCTATAGGTTGTGAAAGGAGTGCACAACAGGGTATTGAAACTCTATAGCCAGCGCAGGGAGTGCATATATGAACTCTTTCAATTCATAGAAGAACGTGCCAGGAGGGCACACTAGAAAATTTACAATCTTAGAGAGGAACCTCAAGGTTGTTGAACACCTTGGAGGAGAGATTGTGCAGGGGAGACACAAAGAGGCAGGGTTACTGAATACCCAGAGGAAGGTCTACACAGGAGTAAGCATAGCATAGAGTTATTGAAGGATGTAATATGCCAGATATAAAAAGAATGCAGAACAAAAATAAAATGCTAGAAATGGTAGAATAATAGCAATATAACCAGAATAATCACCATAATAACACTGAAATGATATAAGAATAACAACAGAAATAGAACTTTGATTTTGAGAGAAATGTTCATGGGCCTCTTCAAGGGGGAAACCTCCATCCAAGAAAAGATCTATTACAATAATCTATAAGATAGGGTTCTCATACCCTCAACTCCTATTTATACTAAATATGTCTATCAAAAGAAGCATCTAGAGGAAGATCCTTCTAGAAGCGGAAGCTTCTATTAGGTCTTCTTACATTCAACTTATTCTATTTTATTTCAAGGCCTTATTAATATTGACCTTTATTACATCTGAATATATTGTTCTATCTATGTGTGGGTTAGGACCCTAACATGTCCTCCCCCTTAAAAAAAACCTTGTCCTCAAGGCTTGAGATGTGGAAATTGTTACAGAATGGTAGCTGGTTCCCAAGTGGCATCTACTAGAGTTGTATCTTTCCACTGAATCAACACTTCCTTGATGGTTCTCTGACGCAAGAGACACTCACACTGGTCCAAAAATTCTTGTCTCTGTATCCAAATGGATCCTTCTTTGGCTAACTCAGGAAGGTTAGTTTGAATTTGGCACTTAGTTTCGATCACCTTCTTTAAGAAGGAAACATGAAAAACAAGATGTAACTTTGAATGACTGGGAAAAGATAACTGATAAGCCACCTGTCCCACACGCTTGAGAACTGTATAAGGACCATAAAATTTGGGTGCTAGCTTCTGACAATGCTCGGCCTTGAGGGAATTCTGCTTGTAAGGTTGAAAGTGAAGAAACACCTGATCCCCTTCTTCCAATTGAAGTTCAGAGTGACCTTGATCTGCTTGTTGCTTCATGCAATTCTGTGCCATGACCAAATTCTCTTTGAGGGTATGGATAATAGCCTCTCGAACTGTAAGTTTTTGGTCAACCACCTGGACCTTCAAGACATTAGGTAAGTATGAGAGAACTGAAGGTGTCTTCTATCCATATACTACTTCAAAAGGAGTCATGCATGTAGTTGTATGGTATGAAGTGTTGTACCACCATTCAGCTAGGGGTAACCATTGAGCCCACTGATTTTTCTTCTCCAAGGAAAAACACCTCAAATATGTTTCCAAACACTTGTTGACAACTTCTTTTTGACCATTAGTCCGGGGATGATAAGATGTACTGAGATACAATTGGGTGCCTTGTATCTTGAATAGTTCTTGCCAAAAATTGCTTGTGAAAGTTGGGTCGCGATAAGAAACAATAGAGTGTGGCATGCCATGAAGCTTGAAGACTTGATCAATGAAAATTTGAGCCACCATGGATGTTGTAAATGGGTTTTAAAGAGTGCATAAATGAGCATACTTGGAAAGGCAATCAACAACCACCATGATGACTAATTTATTTCCTGATTTGGTTAAGCCCGTAATAAAATCCATAGAGATGTCCTTCCAAATAGAAGGTGGTATCGAGAGCGGTTGTAGTGTGCCTAGAGATTTGAAAGTTTCTCCCTTGTTGCATTGACACACATCACATTCGGCGACAAAATTACGAATTTCCTTTTTCATACCATCCCAGAAAAAATAGCGTTTGACCCTGTCATAGGTTTTGGTGAACCCAGAGTGCCCCGCTGTCGGTGTAGCATGAAGCTCAGAAAGTACCATGGATTTAATCTTTGACCGTTTACTTAAATACAAACAAACTTTGTATCGAATCTCATCATGGAACCAAGAGTACGATGGGGGAGCTGGAGCACTGGACTGTAATTGTTGGATCAACTGCAAACTTTTGGGATCTTGTAGCCATTCCTAGTGAATGGCTTTGAGCCAATCTAGTACAATGAAGGAAAGAGAAAAAATGGATCTTTCATCTTCATATTTGTGAGAAAGTGCATCCGCAACCACATTTTCTTTACCTTTCTTGTAAATGATCTCATAATCATAGCCAAATATCTTATTTACCCATTTTGTTGCTCCGGGGAGGAAATGCATTGTTCCAAAAAATACTTGAGGCTTTGATTGTTTGTCTTAATTTGGAAGCATTGCCCTAATAGATAAGAGTGCCACAAAGAAACGACATGCATACTAGCCAACATTTAATTTTCATAGATAGATTTGCCTATATTTCTTTCAAATAGTTGCTTGTTGGTAAAGGCCAAAGGCCGACCCTCTTGCATAAGGACAACACCAATTCCTTTCCCTGAAGCATCACATTCCAAGATAAAGGTCTTTATGAAATCAGGAAGGCCCAGGAATGTGGTGGTGCACATGGACATATTCAAGGTTTTAAAAGATTGAGCAGCAGTTGGAGTCCAAGTGAAAGAGTTATTTTTTAGGAGAGCAGTGAGAGGTGTTGGAATCTTTCCATAATTCTTAACAAACTTGCGATAATAACCTGTTAAGACCAGAAATTCATGCAATCTTTTGAGAGTCTTTGGGTGAGGCCAGTCTTGCATAGATTCAATCTTTTAAGGATCCACCCTGATGTCATCCTTGCCAACCAGATGACCCAAGTACTCTACTTTTGAGGCGCCAAAAGCACATTTAGACTGTTTTAGGAAATTTGGTGCTGAGAGAGTAGATGGAGAACTTGATCCACATGAGAAAGATGTTCCATCCAGGTCTTGCTATAGATGAGGATATCATCAAAGAAAACTAAGACAAAATGACGGAGAAAAGCACGGAAGACATGATTCATGAGGCTTTGGAAGGTGGAGGGGACATTACACAAGCCAAAGGGCATGACGAAAAACTCATAGTGGCCCTCATGAGTCATAAAGGAAGTCTTGGAAATGTCTGCCTCTTTCATACGTATCTGGTGGTATCCCAAACAAAGATCAAGTTTAGTAAAGAATTGGGCACCACTCAGTTCATCCAGGAGGTCATCAATGACAAGAATGGGAAATTTGTCTTTAATGGCAAGTTTGTTGAGGGCATGGAAGTTAGGACACATTCGCGAAGAACCTTCTTTCTTCAGAACCATGACCATAGGAGAATATTAGGGGCTAGTACTAGGGTGGATAACACCTGCATTAAGGAGTTCCTGGACCATTTTCTCAATTTCATTTTTTTGGGAAAAGGGGTGACGATACGAATGAATATTGGGAGGAAGGATTCTGGGTAAAAGGGGAATGGAATGATCATGAAAAACACGTTAAGGAGGGAGTCCCTAGGGAGTGGAAAAGAGCACTTGATGTTTAGAAAGGATGGCTTGGAGGTCTTGCGGCACCGAGGGTGTTTATGTTGCTTGTATGGAATGGAGTTGAGCAATAACACCAGAATGACCCTTTTTGAGCATCTTTTCCGTGCGATGGGAACAAATGATATCAAGTGAACCAATGGTGATGCCTTGGAACTTATATTGGTGGCCCTCCTAGTCAAATTGCATGGTTAATTCCTTAAAATCCATGAGAATGGGACCCAAAGTCCTTATCTAGTTTGCAACCAACACAATGTTACAACCTCCCATGTCGATGGAAAACATATGAGATTTCAAGTGGTAGTCGCCAATTTGGAGATGCACATTTTCACAACGCCCTCCACATTTCATGGAGCCACCATTGGCAATCATGATTTGGAAATTATTAATGGCATGGATGTAGCAATGAGTTTCTCAGGCAATGCAAGGATGAATAAAATTATGGGTTCTTCCACTATCAACCAGAATAATGACCTTCTGATGATTGATGTAACCTATTAGCTTGAATGTTTGGGGAGTGGAGAAGCTAGTGAGAGCATTGAGGGAAATGACTGGTTCTACTTTGGGAGGGTCTGAGGGAGGGGTTATGTCGGGGGTTTCAGGTGACTCAGACACAAGAGGAGTTTCAATATCCTCTTCTAAAATATCCTTGAAGATGGCCATAAACAACTTTTGTTCCTTACACTTGTGGCCCAGGAAATATTTTTCATCACAATTATAAAAAAGGCCTTTGTGTTGGCATTCATCCATTTCAGCCCTGGTCAATTTTTGGATCTTTAGCGGAGTGAAGGGAGTAGTGGGATTTATTGGTTTAGGGCGAGGGATAAAGGAGGGTTTCTGGTTTTGAGAAGATACAACCTGTTGTGATTATTTATCTCTTTTAGTATCCTCCACCCAAATATGAGGCTGATCCATGAGAACATGGGCCTGAATCTCATCCTTGAGGCCACTGATAAAACATTCTCAGAAAAAGGCATCAGACATGCCCTCTATCCGAAAATCCAAGCGCTCAAAGGAAGCTATAAAGTCTTCCATTGTCCATGATTGTTTCAACTTTGTCAAACAGACCAAATGGTTGGTGTCAGTGTCAAAGAGTTCATAAATCTTGGCCACAAAGTGTGTCCAATAAATATACACTTGACAAGAATTTTTTCTCCCTTGCCACCATTGCCAACATTCTTGATCTAGATGGAGAACACCATACCAAAGTTTGGCCAAGTCATCTGTAATGTCGTATAAAGAGAAATAATGTTCCATTTGTGTTACCCAACCAGTGGGGTCTGAGCCATAAAATTTGGTCACATCCACCCGTGGAAGGCGTAGGTCACGTTGAAAGCGATGCTTCTAAAAGTTATGGGAATCAAAGGAATGTTCACCTTTAGTATATGGAAGGGAGGAAGAGGAAGGGTTATATGTCGAGATATGCAGTTTGGTGCAAAGTGCCGAAAAGATAGTTGGGTGGTGAGGTCTTGTTTGATTTCCTCCATTGAGGATTGGATGGTTGTATTGATGGTGGAAACATTGGCACTGAGTTGTTTCACTTCTTTTTGGGTCTCGATGAGACCTGATTGCAAGGTGTTGAGGAGAGCTTCCAAGTCTTGGCTACGGGTATGGGCCATGAGGATGGGGAAACTGAAAAGGGGCGGGTGGGGTCAAAATTTTGCCGAAAAATGATATGTATGAATGTGATAAGGGCGAAGAGATGAATCCAATGGAATAGGTCTCAAATAATGGGGAAAAATTTCTAGACATTTTTTTTTAACACCAACGGAGTTATACTCCGGTCTGAAGAATACTGTAGAGAGGAAATGCCCAAATTCTTAACCAGAAAGAAATGTGTATTTTCTTGGCAACCCGAACACAGTTGTGCAGCAAGAGATCTTGTCTGTTTTAATTTGTTTATGTTTCTATCCCCAAGGGTTAGGTATTCAAGGGTTCTATAGAAAAGGGTTTTCCCTGTGCTATCACTCTCTGATATATGTGTAGGGTCAAACAATAGTACTCGTCCCAATATCTCAGGACATTAACTAAGGAGGATAGACCGTACCCTTAGGTGTACTACCCGAACACCTAGGTACTAGAGAGTATCTTCCCGAGTGTTTTTCTCGGTGGCACTATAGCAGTCAGGCGGCTGATCGGTTTATCTAAAGAGGGCTTTAGGAAATCTAGGTTGATCCATACATAGGTGATGTCTGATGTGCTACCACTCGAAGGGGTACCAAACTAGGTTACAAGGGTGGCCAAAAGATGTGCTCTTAAGAAGAAATTGTATTTCTTGGATGTATGAATCCCTCAACCACGTGTTTATGCGCGTAATGATAGATCTATGTGGCTTAAAGACGTCGGAATACGTCTCTACCCTAAAAAAAAATTACCCACAATTTCCGCCAAGGAAAGTGCTCTGATACCACTTGTAATATACCAAATATAAAAAGTATGCAGAACCAAAATAAAATGCTCTAAATGGAAGATTATAACTAGAGTAATCACCAAACTAACACTGAAATGATATAAGAATAACAACAGAAATAGCACTTTGATTCTGAGAGCAATGTTCACGGGCCTCTTTAAGGGGGCAACCTCCAGTCGAGAAAATCTCTATTACAATAATCTCAAAGCTAGGGTTCTCATACCCCCGACTCATATTTATACTAAACATGTCTATCAAAAGAAGCATCTAGAGGAAGATCCTTCTAGAAGTGGAAGCTTCTATTAGGTCTTCTTACATTCGACTTATTCTATTTTCTTGCAAGGCCTTATTAATATTGACCTTTATTACATATGAATATATTGTTCTATCTATGTGCGGGTTAGGACCCTAACAAAGGCTTTGTAGAGATCTACCAGGCAGGAATCAAGTAGGTGCAAGTTTTCACAAGTGAACTCTTTTTCGAGTTCAGAAAGGAGAGAAGTGTCAAGGAGAAGACACTCATAGAGTTGATGAACACCTTGAGGAAGACCTATGCAAGGAGTGCACTAGGCCAACACTTAGACAAGTGTTGCATGAATCCATTTGAAATAATTTATTGAACACAAGGAGAGAATGAAGGTGTGAACTTGTTTCAAGTTCAAAAGGATCAAAAGGAAGGGTGTTGGGTCACCAGGAGGATGCAAGGATTATTTTGGAGGAATCAAAGGGAAGAATCCCTTGGGAGGCTGAGCAAGTTCAAAAATCTCAGGAGGAGTAGTGAAAAGTTGCACGTAGAGCACAAGTGTATGCTAGGGTCGATATTAAATTTCATTGCCAATCTTAGGAGAAAAAAGTACTATCAAGACCCAACAATCAGGCTCGTAGGAGGAATCTCAAAGGCCACAGCCTTTGATACTTAGAAATATTCCCAATTTTGGGAGGAAGTTAAAGCTTAAGTGGAGGAGCTACAGCAACCATCAAATCTGTTGTCAGAAGAAATATGGACTATCATATCAAGGTCTAGGATGAAGGAGGAGCACTCTGGAGAGGAGAACATATCCCAGCTGTTGGATCTAGGTGCGAAGGACCAACAAGCATTGGATCTAGGTGAATTTCATGAGTTTTAATTATTTGAAAGTGCACAGGAGAGTAGGATAGAAGAAGTCCCCAAGTCGTGAAGTCCCAAAGTCCATATCCCAGGTTGATAGGTGGTGGAAGATCCGAGGGTTCGTAAGAAGGAAATTTGGAAGAAATTTGTGTGGCACAAGGATAAATCTTCGCGAATTCGGGAAGAGGCGAAGTGGATTTGGACCATTGGATCCAAGAGAACACATGGTGAAGATATGCGTGTTTCGAAGGAAAGGTACTCCAAAATAAAGAGGATATTAGAGTGGGAGGAACTCCCAAAGTATGGAGTATGAAGTAGATCACAACCATTGGTTGTGGGAGAGACATGGATTGTAGATCATGTCCTGGGTAAATTTGCCAATTCAAAGATCGAGAAAAAGGGAGCAAGATAATCGCAAAATCTATGAAGAGAAGATTTGAGAAGAGTATTGAACTGAGGTCATAGACCATGGCCATGTGAAGAAGAAGAGGCCTAGCATAGGGACCTAGTGCCCATCATTCGAATTTCAGAAAGATAACATGGGGCTTAGCAAGAGCCCGCGGGTCTCACAGGACCTGCGCCTAGGGAAGAAGGGGCCTGTGTAACATGATTTATGGGGCTAGCGGGGTCTCAAAGAGCTGATATGACTCAGAATTATTGAAGATCCTTGATCGAGAGGTTTTGTAAACCCCAATAGGTGAGGGGGGAATTCACCAAGTGGTATCAGATCTTGAATTTTCTTGCAGACAATAGAAAAAGGGGGAGAAGATAGTCTGACTATATCAAGTAGTGTCAGAGATTTATTTCTTCTGTAGACAATAGGTGAAGGGAGACAGAGTGTGATTCTCTGTAATGGTTGTTTCAAGGTGTGCATAATATGGTAGACAACCTAGTGGGATAAAGGTGAAGCAAGAAAATATGTCTACTGAAGGACATAAGCGTGGTCGAAGAGGAGACCGCCAACATAAAAACAAAGTGGAAATTGACAAGGAGCTCAACGAAATCCAAGTAGAAATGGAGAAGTTAGAATTGAAGATGCAACATGAGGCAAAGGTAAAATGGAGATCTGAATGGACTCTGAAGAAGAAAGTAAGATGGCCTATTCAAAAGTTGTTGGCCAGAAGGTAGCAACAAGTTTTAAAAAGGTGGTTGAGGCATGTTGAAAAGCTCAGTGATGAGGGAAAGAGATCTAGAAAATATCTCATAGATTTCTAGGTGGGCAATGAGAATAGATCAGTCGATATCATAAGTTGCCAGGAGGGTAGAGGAGAAATCCCAATTTTCCAAGTGGGCAAGGGGGAAGAGATGAACTCAGCTTAGAGTTCATATCAGCAGTGGTGACATATGTAAAGGAGGCAGAAGAAAGGCCTCATCCATATGAAGATCCATGTGGAGTTGAAGACCATGTGAAAGAAGATGATGAGAAGTTAAATACTTCCACCACAAAGGAGAAGGATAAGAGGTGCATTTTGATCATTGGGGGAATTCAGATATTCTTGCCAATTAGCTCAATAGATGCTAGTGCACAAGTTGCAGGTGAAGTTGAAGCAAAAGGACAACCAATTGTGACTGTCATAGGGGAGAAGGAGGAGATACTGAAGTATGCCCCAACAGAGGAATAAGAGCATCCAGACAAAATTCTCACACCATGGGAGATGGAGTTGAAGTTGCTGCAGGATTAGTTGCACAATCTAGGACCAGATATGATTGAAACATTGAATCTTGTAGCAGAAGAGGAAACATACCAGCATGAGGAGAAGTTGGAGGAAGCTGGATTTGAACCAACACAAGAAGAGGTAGCAAAATATAGTCTATCAGAGGAGATAGTTGAGCAACAACTCAGTGATGGGCCCACAGAATTGGATTCTGTAGTAGAGTGGAAATTTGAGGCCACAGAGGAAGAGGATTTGCAACCGAGCATACTTCATAAATAAAGTCAACCAACAGAGAAACTGGAATAAGTCATAGAGGAGCTAAGGAGGTTGATGATGAAGTAAGAAAAATAAGTTGTCAGCAAGGAGAAGCTGAACAGAGGAGAATCTGCAAGAGTAGTGGGACAACAACAACAACAAAGGAGAGGAGCAGGTGGAAAACTCCAGGGGAAATTTTAGGATCCAGGGGGATTTCAATAGCAGAACCGAGGAGCTCATGATTTTTCCCAGTAGTGGAGTATGATGCAAGAGAATCGCTTCACCTCGGCACATGCCAACTATTCGACAAATTGGTGTGCATTCAAGGAGGGGAGAGGTGCCAACCCTCTCATTTTATCCTCAAATTTTAAATTTTAATGTAATAAATGCAAGTACACATTGTAAGGCTTGGGTAGAGCCAAGTCATGCCTTCGTACAGGATGTAGATAAGGTCTCCTTAAATGCATGACAGTAGGAGGGATGTATATTTGATTCAGACTAGATTTTCCACTCATTGTAATCTGCCTAAGTAGATAGGCGTATCAATGGTGATTAGGCACCACTAGAGTAGTTGGAGGGAAATACTCGATGATTCTCCTCGTGTATAAATATTTGTAACATATGACTGGTAGAGGTTTTTGATAATGGCTGAAGGTTGAGAGAAAACCATAGTAAGCCAAGTAGAGAGTCGAGACTCAATTGAAGTCCAAGCTCACACATTGTAATTGATATTCTAACATTAATACAAAAGAATAGATTTCACTGTTTATGAATCCTTGTGTGGTGAATGCTTTTTTATAACGTCATTTGTGTTTATATGAATGTATGATGTAGATTTGTATGAATAGTTTCCATTTGCAGGGTGAATATATATTCCACTATTTGTGTAATAGTTGTTGAGTTGTTATGGGTTCTTTAGGCTGTGAAAGGAGTGCACAACAGGGTATTTAAACTCTGTAGCCAGCGCAAGGATTGTGCATCTGAACTCTTTTGAGTCAGAGAAGAGCGTTCCAGGAGGGCACACCAGAACATTCACAATCTCATAGAGGAACCTCAAGGTTGTTGAATGCCTTGGAGGAGATATTGTGTAGGGGAGACACAAAGAGGAAGGGTTACTGAATACCTGGAGGAAGGTCTCCGCAAGAGTAAGCGTAGCACAGAGTTATTGAAGGCTCTATAGAGCTCTGCCAGGCAGTCATCGAGCAGGTGCAAGTGTTCACAAGTGAACTCTATTTCAAGTTCAGAAAGGAGAGAAGTGTCAAGGAGAAGACACTCATAGAGTTGTTTAACACTTTGAGGAATACCTGTGCAAGGAGTGCACCATGCCAACACTTATACAAGTGTTGCAAGAATTTTTTTGAAAGACTTCATCAAACACAAGAAGAGCATGGAGGTGTGAACTTGTTTCAAGTTCAAAAATATCAAAAGGAAGAGCATTGGGTCACCAGGAGGATGCAAGGATTCCTTTGGAGGAAGCAAAGGGAAGAATCCCTTGGGAGGATGAAAAAGTTTGAAAATATCAGGAGGAGTAATGCAAAGTTGCACGTAGAGTGAAAATGTGAGCTAGGGTCGATATTGAATTTCATTTCCAATATCAAGAGAAAAAAATCATTGTCGAGACCCAACAGTCGGGCTCACAGGAGGAATCTAAAAATATGCAACCTTTGATACTTAGAAATTTTCCCAATTTTGGGAGGAAGTTAAAGATTAAGTGGGGGAGCTACAATAGTCTTCATATTGTCTTTAGGAAGAAATTTGGATGGTCAAATTAGGGTCTAGGAAAAAGGAGGAGTGATTTGGAGAGGAGAACAGATCCCATCCGTTGGATCTAGGCTCGAAGGACCAACAAGAATTGGATCAAGGTGAAGTGCATGAGTCTTAATTCTTTGAAAATGCACAAGAGAGTGGGATAATAGAAGTCCCAAAGTCTCAAATCCAGTCAAGACCATCCATAGCCCAGGTTTATAGGTGGCGGAATATCCGAGGGTTCGTGAGAAGGAACTTCGAAGTGAAATTAAGAGGTGTATTTTGGAGGATACGTGATTGCAGACTTCAGACCTGAAGATGTGCAAGGTCAGAACTTTTTCTACCTCCACCTCGCATTACTTGTGTTTGGATAGGTGTTGAAAAAAAATCAATAAAAGAGAAAAATACTAAGGAAAGAGGGAAAGAGAAAAAAACAATTGTGGATAGTAAAATGAAAGAAAAAATTTGACCATGAATGTGGTTCAACATCTAGCTCCAACTGTGGGGTAGTGACCCCCTGCGGGTTTCTCAGAATCCAGAATCTTCTGCCATTGGGAAAGATTGAGTCAAAAGAAAATAAAAAGGAAAAACCTAAAAATATGTAAAAGGAATACCAGGAATGGTTATGTACAAATTTTTAAGTAAGGGGAATCGACATAAAAAAATGTTTCATATGTTTCCCATTCATAGGAAATGGTTGCACTATTCCTTTCATATCCTTGAGCAAGTATGACATGTAACCAACTAATTTTTTTATTTGATATGGACCGATACAAAGAGCTTCAAATTTCATGTGGAATAATGGTGCTTTTTTCTTTGTGCCATAGGAAAACTAATTGATCCTTTCAAAAATCCTTCGAAGTTGCACTTTTATCAAAATATTTCTTAATTTCTTATTGTCTCTTATTCATTGCTAGTATCACTTTTTCCCTCTATTCTTATAGTTTCATAAGTTCATTATATATTTTTTGCATTTGTGATTGTTCTTATTTTTCTTCATCATATATAATAAGTGTCAGGGAATTCATTTTCGCATGCAAAGGTAATATTTCCTCCTTCCCATACAACAAAGTATATGGGGAATGTTTGGTTCTATCTTTTGGAGTAAGGCATATTTCCCAGAGTGCATCTATTCACTCATTATTCTAATTATTGTGGTTAGATTCAATAGTTTTCTTGATAATTTGGATCAGTGTTTTGTTCGTTGATTCTACTAATCCATTTCCATGAGGATAACAATTGGATGAATGACCCATGATAATTTTGTATTCACCACAATTTTTTGTGAATTTTGATCCAATTAAAATTGAACCATTGTCTATTATAAACTTTTCTGGCACACCAAACCTAGATAGAATATTTTCTTTTAAAAATTGAATCACTTGTTTTGAATCTATATTTCTTAAAGTCACCGCCTCTTGCTACTTTCTAAAATAGTCAATTTATGTGAGGATATGTGAATGGAATTTTATAGATTTAGGATTTATTGGACCGATCACATATAATCCCCATTAAGGAAAAGGTTTCTCTACAATTTCTATCTATAATGGCATTGCATCTGTTTCCATCTTTCCTGAGAAATTATGACATGAGATGCATTTCCAAACAAATTTATATGAATATTTGAACATAGTTGTCCAATGAAAACCAACTTGAATGATTTTGTGGGTTGTCACAATTGGTGAAAAATTTCCTCCACAAACCCCATTATGAAATTATTGAATTACTTCCTTATATTTTGAATGATCCAAACATATTAATTTCCAAAATTGAGTTAACTTCACTAAAATACCTAGAATTGAGGTAATTGCACCTACCCTGTGGTTTAAAAATTAAGAAGAAAATGAATTCCTGAAACAACGTAGAGGAGGAGAAATGTTTCTAAGCAATTACTTAGACAACCCAAACAGTAACCCCAAAATTTCCAGAATTGAGGTAACTTCACTAAAATACCCATACAGAGAATTTGTATGGTTGTTTTCCTACATTATTGGTTTGGAATCCACTGCATTTGTACCAAGAAATACTATATATGACTTGCATTATGCTTTGCATGAGAAATCCATTATAGACCGTGGATACCTTATTTCGGGTGAAGTTTATCTTCAATTGGGTAATTTGAAAAAGAATAAAAAATTCTATATGAATTATTACCTCATATGTGTCATTTCTTATGGTCATGTATTTGAAGACTTGTTAAGAGAAAAGAACATCGATTTTAATATGGAACCTATTTATGCATGGTACTCGACCCTGCATAGACATAAAACTCAATATAATTTTTAACCAACTCACAATAATTTCATTTCAGAGTTCAAAAAGTTGAATTTTGTCCCTAATACATCAAGACTATCTCTTGAAGCCACCACCTTTCTCTCTAGGAAAGGATTTCATGAGAATTCCAAGGAATTTACTGTTATGAGGAAATTTGGGGGTGAAGAAAAACCTTTACTTCTCCCATTTTATGTGTCAGATAAACTTTTTGCAGAGGAAATGTGCAGACAATACAAAAATTGGACTCATTTCTTGAATGATAGGAGAAAAAATAAGTTCATACCCTTGCCATGGAAAATAGGAGAATTCATTATAAAGAACATAACCCACCTTGATGAACTCGCATGTCATTTTGATCAACTTGGTTTAAAAGAAGCCAAATTTATTAATAGTTTTGACTTGGATAACAAGTTTACTGCACATATGGAATTATTTTGATATTCTTTGTATTTCACTAAAGTTGAACAATTTCAAGAAGCGGGTGGAGATAATTGTTGGTTGTGGAGCCTGATTATCTTCCTGATTCAGAGGTCTTTTACTTCCAGCCGTGTTTATAACCCATGAAGTATATACACCCCAGAAGTATGTACACTCTTCCACACGGGGGAATGCAGAGGGGGGATATCCCCACTGGCTGGGGGGGTTGGGGGCAAGTGGGCGAAGCCCCCGAAGCAAAAATTGCCTTGTAAATGTATATTGTAATTTCATTATAAATCTGGACCATTCATTATAAGGTCATAGATCTAACAATAGAAATTATGTTAGGGTTTTTTCCCTAGAAGGAAACCCTCTTTTATGAGGGAAATGTATTGCGGATATGGTTGATGGTCAATATTATATTCTGAGATAGGAGACTGTGAGAGAAAGAAGAGGAAGTTACAACAAGTTTTTCTATAGGTTGTATCGCTTCATTTGTTGGATAATAATAAAGGAAGGACCTAGAAATTTCTCTGGTGGACGTAGCCCACACTGGGTGAACCACATAAATATATGTCTCTATTGTATTGTGTATCTTTTGTGTTTTGTTTCCGCATTTGTTTTATTTTATTGCTCCGCGGTCCTGTTTTTCTAACAATAATTTGGATATCCATGAAGTTGCAACAGAATAAGTTTCAGATAACATGGAAGAATTGATCAGTACCAATCAAGGTTACCAACAACATGGCAAAGAAGTAGTAGAAAAAAAAACTAGTTTACCAAATAATTCCCAAAAGAGTACTCTGTCAAGAACAAGATATAGGATTAGTGGTATTGAAATGAGAAAAACACCAGCCAGAGATTCAGGCGATGGTGACGATAAACATCCATAAAGGAAGTATATTAATAAATCCTATATTGTGTATACCTCTATTAAAAGAAAAATAAATACACCAACAACAAGGTTGATCATACTTGAAATCCAATAAAGTCCACGAGAAATGGATGTTGATGAGCTCATTGAAGAACCTAGTTGGTCTACACAAAGACTACTGGAAACTGCGGAAATTGTCGAATCCTTGATTATCCAGGAACCATAAATCTTTGAGGAAGAATTTGTTACCTTTCACCACGCGACCTACAATTTGGAATCCAAAAAATTGTTATTAGAAAAAGTAAATGCAAGAAACAAAATGTCATCTGAAAAGTGGAAATCATCAATTGATTTTAATGGGGTTTCACCATCAAAAATTGCATAATTCCATGGTGCAACTAGAGAATCTTTGAAGCATCCTATTGATACTATGGAAAGGGAAAATTTAGAGTTGAAACAAAAGATAAAGGAACTATAAGTGACCTTAATGTCGGGACCTTTATTTCTAGAGCCCCTGAATATAATACAACCAACATGTGTGTTAGAAAACATTATGAAAAGAAGCAGTAAATGTAAAGGCTCATCAAAAATTTTGAAAGCCATAAGAAAGTATGTTGGGGATGAAATATAGAAAATAATTGACTTAATTCAATAAATTTGGGATCTTGGTCAAAGTACTGCCAATTTTTCATCAAGAATTACAAATTTCAAGGAATATCTGCTAAAATATTTAGAAAATGATGAATGATTTTATAAGGAAGCGATGAGAAAATTCTCAGCCAAAATTTCGAGCTTAAACGATGCCCATGGAAAAGAGAAAAATACTCCTTCATCTATCCAGATGAAATAGATCAATGCATGTTATCTAAAAAGAATCAAAGAATTGAGAGAAATGATAAGTGAGTTGGATATTAAAAAAAAAAGTGATTTATTCCTTAAACTTGTTGATCTTACAAAAGAACTTGATGGCCCTAATTTGCTAATGGATACAATGCATTGTATCCATGAAATCTACTGAAACAATAGAGTTTTCCAAAGAAGAAGTTGAAAAGTGGTTAGTTAGGTATACTAATAGAAATGATGAAGGGATGACATGTTKCATCAATCGGGCATGGACATGAGAGAATTTGAAAATGAATTATTTGAGATCAAAACTAGGCATGAGATCACAGTAGCTCCTTTAAGGTAGTATATTGAGGAATGGTTAAAAAGGGCATTAATCAAAATCATCGAGCCATAAAATTAATAAAGCATTGTAGTGGTTATGCCACCTCAACCACAACATGCATATTCTACAAAAGAGGCACCTCCAAGCAAGTAAAGGGTTACGAAAACTTTCCATCACAGTGAGTCAAGAAGAAACTTTCTTCCTCCCTTTAGTCTATTTTTATTCCACAATCATTTGTCATATTCCCTTCTATTTATCAGTTATCTGTGAAAACCATGTTTATCATTGATTGTTTTCCTCTTGTATTCTAGGAATTTTCATTTTATGGTCTGCGGGAGCCCCATCCCAGTCCTCTTTGAAGGTTGAATGAAAATATTTTCTTTAAATAATTTTTCTTTGTATTTAAATACTTGTATTAATTTTTTATACTCCAAGAGAACTATCTTGGGATATAACATTACTCTAATCTCAAATACTTTGATTTAAATCTTGATATTTCAAATGTTTATCCATCATAATATTTTTGGTATTTAATGAAATGATCATTTAAATTTCTCTACTATATATGGTCCATTTTTCTCGTCTCCTTTCCATGGATATTGTTTATGGTCTTGATACATGTTGGGATGGAAATTTCAGTGTTTTATTTGTCATACTTATTTGGTTTACGAATCTTGTAATATATTGTATATAATCTCATGGATGATACTTGGTCCCAATATTAGATATTGTTTTGAATGTGAATATTTGTTTTCAATAAGTTTAGTCCTTCTCAGACTTTGTTTATATTTTTGTATATAATTTTATAAGAAAATAATAAACACCACATATTTAAAAACATAGGGGGATTCATATCCTCATGAGGTTGACCTTAAGACCATAAAACAATCTTTTATATCAACATGTGGTATCCCTTTTGATCTGGATTTATGAGCAGAACGAAATGAAACACAGATCTATAACATTAACATAGTTATACAGAGAATAATAATAGAGATACAATGGAACTTAACTTCTATTAAATAAGAAATATGTTGAAACTATAATATACAAAATGAAAAAAATATTGCTCGAATGGTGGTAGCTAATCTCTGAGAAGAGATGTGGTAGCTACGAGCATTCGTATGAGAACATTAAAATGAGGCCTCTAGGCCTTTTTAGCATCCATAAGTAAATAGAAAACCCTAGACATTCAAAAACCTAACCCTAGGAGATGAAGCATGTTGGCACAGGGGCAGACCCAGGGTTGAACGCTTAATAGCATGCCAACAAAACCCCTACTACCGACCCTTTTGGCAACACCTACAAGGCAGGTGAAGTCTCACTCGAGGTAGAAACAGGGGGGGTTACAAGACGCAGGTATCTATAACCGATATGGGACATAGATATGTGAGAATAACACTTCGTAGGGTATTATGATAACGCTTAGGAAGTTCTATGCATTAGTTCATTAACCTTATTAACATCAGAGAACATACCCAAGGATAGATCTAGCATAGTAACAACAAAGATTATTCACCTAAAACACTTAGCACTTAGCACTCTAAATCATATCTAGTATTCTAACATAAGCAAAGCATTAAAGAAGCATATACATATCCATTACATATCTAATATAAGCACTAAGAAAAAAATAACAGAGATAATAATTACACAAAGAAAACCATAAGACACTAGATGTGTGTGGTTCACCCCAGTGTGTGGCTACATCCACCAACCACTTCGCCTCTTTATTATTCGTCAATATCTTACATTCAGTTACTCTGGTGCACTAAGCCACAGAGTCGATCTTCACACCAAACAGGAGATATATGCACTGAGCACTAGAACCAGGGTCAAGGGAAAACAAAATTCCAAAATTCATGTGGACCTCGATGGGGTAAGTTGGTACATCAACCTCTCGGGGTCATAACTTTTGCATACGATCTCCGTTTTAGGCACACGATATCCTGTTGGAAAGGTATATCTGAGGTATACACATGTTGTTGTCACACTCTAACTATATCTATATTGTGACTATAGAAATCCCCAAAAAATGATATTTAGGGCCTCAAAATGGCCCCAAAAGTTTAGGACCCGGAAATATAGAAAAAAAAATGCCAATATGAAAATTGTATGTGATCATGTTGGAATAGGTGGGTGGCCACCGATATCCACCTGGATCAACATGGTGGCCTTATCTAATGGGCATAAATTTCAAGATAAAAAATGATCACGATAGTCTGAAATATTTCTTAATATAATCATATTCAAAAGAACAACAAAAACGGGTCACCAAAATGTTAGGTTATGATTTTGAAATCATATATATAAAGAGAGAAGATAATATGGTAGCCAATATATTTTCTAGGAAACAATAAAGAGTAATTTCCCCAATTGAAAACCTGATAAATATGAAGCTTATGTTTGTGAGTTTCCTTGACTTGTGTGTCCATTATTTGATTAGTGGATGCATGTTCCATGCAGTCATGGTTGAGATTTGTTGGTGTCAACCATTATGTTATCTCCAAGGTGTCTAATAAGGGTGGAACGTATGGCCGAAGGAGGTCCAAATTAAACATTGGGTGCAATCCAAGGAAGGGGGGAATGTTGAACTCAAAACCATTGTCACCCACAACCTTGGTGATGGTGTAAGGTCCATAACAGAGTGAATGAAGCTTCTGATGGGATCCTTTAAAGCATTCTTTTTGCAAGTACAACCAAAACTTATCTCCCACTTGAAACTGGTGTGGCACCCGATGTTGATCATGGCATTGTTTGTACTTGGCATTGGACTTCTGCAATATATCTTGAACCTGTTGGTAGATGTATTGGATCCGTTCAAAGAATTGGGTGGCTTTATCATCTTTGGATTGTGCATGGTATGATTCTTCCTATGTGGACGCAAGCGGTAGTGCAACATCCATGGGACCTAATGGTTGAAATCTAAACCCCACCTGAAAGGGGTTGTGTTTGCTTGAGTTATGTATGGATCTATTGTATTTCTATTGAACATAGGGAAAAATCTCATCCCATGTGTGTGTATGATTGGAATTGTACATGCGCAATATCTGCATGATCATCCTATTGAAAACCTTGTTTTGGTCATCTATTTGGGGGTCGAAGGTCATAGATTTGGTGAGCTTGGTGTCTAGCCAGAACCAGCGGATCGACAAGAATGTGTTAAGGAACCAGTTGTCCCAATCAAAGATGATGGTTTGTGGTATCCAAAAATTTACCCACACTCGTTCAAAGAAGAACTTGCCAGTGGCCTATGTTGTGATTCTCTTCTTGAAAGCAACCAGAATCTCCATCTTGGAAAATCGATCAACCACCATGAAAATACAGCCATTTCCATGCTTGGTGGAAGGAAGGATTGCCATGTAGTCCATCGAGATGGATTCTTAAGGAATTTCAGAAGTAGGGAGAGGGGTGTACATGCCTTATTTCGTAATGGATGGTTAGGAAATGGCACAATCCATCTAGGATCTAATATACTTGTTGACATCATGTCAAAGTTTCGGCCAATAAAAATGTTCTTGCGGCACTGCAATTGTATTTTCTACTCCAAAATATTTTTCCACCTGATTTTAGTGAGATTCCCAAATCATCTTCACTCACTCACTTGATGGAACATAAAGATGGCCCAGATGGCACAAAAACCCATCCTGTAGATGAAAATTAGTGACAACTATGTGTGTGCCTAGCATCTGGTAGGTAGTGGAAAAGTCAGGATCTCACTCATAGAGTTGGGGCCATATAAAGGTTTCATGTCCATAGAAGTGTAGCACCATGGTTAGTGTGGAAAATGGAGATCGGATGAGGAAGTCAACAGTGTGTTTGGTGCTCCCTTTCCTACACTTGATGTTGAGATAGAACTATTTCAAGTATATGGAGCACTTTTGATGGCAGTCATTCTGGAATTTACCTTGTGTCTACATGAACTACAAAGGCTTATGATCAGTGTGGATGATTGTCTCCATCCTGAGAATGTAATTCCTCCACTAGTGGCAGTCTTGTACAATGGAGTACATTTATCTTTCATAAGTGGGGTACTTACAAACAATATCTTATAGAATCTCACTATGATAGGCCACAGGATGTCCATTCTAAGTGATAATTGTGCTCACAACATACTCTCAAGCATTTTTCTCAATATAAAAAGTTTGTTACAAGCTAGGTAATGAGAGTACCAGGGCTAAGCACAAGCATTGCTTCAAATCATCGAACTCTTTCTATTTAGAATGGACCCACATGAATTTCTCCTTGCCACCGCCCCTGGTCACTTAGCTAAGGGTCCATGCAATGTGGGATAATCCCAAGATGAACCTATGATAGAAATTGGCAAGGAATAAGAATCTTTGAAGCTTAGTGAGTGTGGTTGGGGTTGGCCAATCACAGATGACCTGGATCTTGGTTGGATCGACATGCACCCCATACTCATCAACAATGTATCATAGGTACTGGACCATTTTCATGTCAAAGGAGAATTTTTCCAAATTTCCATATAGCTTGTGTTGTCGTAGAGTGTGCAGAACTTGTTGAATGTGATGCAAGTGTTTCTCCCAATTATTGTTGAATATGAGGATGTCATCCAAATACACCATCACAAAATAATTGGTGAAATACTACAATATATCATCCATCATCCTCATGAAAGTTGTTGGGGCATTTTTCAAGCCAAAGGGCATGACCATCCATTCTAAAAGACCTTGATTGGACTTGAAGATAGTATTCCATACATCATTCTTCTCTATTGGGACCTAATGGTAGTTGGACTTTAGGTCAACCTTACTGAAGTATTTGGCCCCCTTGAGTTGGTCAAGGAGATTGTCAATATGGGGAATTGGGTACTGGTTCCTGACTGTGATATTATTTAGGGCCTAATAATCAATGCATAGTTTCTAGGACTCGTCTTTCTTATACACAAGCATGATTGGGATTCCACAAGGTGATGATCTTGGGTGGATGTTCCCCTTTTCGAGAAGCTCTTGGATATGGTGATCAATTTCCTCATTTTATTATAGAGAGTGGTGGTAGACTATCCCATTGGGTAGCGGTGCATCAAGGGTCACATCGATTGAATGGTTGACCTGATAGTGTAGAGGTACCCTAGTGGGTTGGGAGAAGATGTCTTTGTATTCCTCTATTACCTTACCCAGTTTTAGACTAGAAATTATGGAAACATCATGTTGTATATGAGTCTAGTCCTCGGGTATATGATGTTTCTATATGGTGTAGAAATAATTTGTTAAAGGTAATGCACAGTCGCTAATAATAGTAGTTTACAATCACAGTTATAGTAAATCATTCTGAATACATATCTCATATCTCATACTCAATCCTGGGCTATAAACACATGATTCTTACAACCACCCATTAAAGATATCTCGAGTGAGATTTCACAACGCATTATGTGTGTTATGTTTCCTTAAGGTTTACCAGGAGGGCCAGTATTTTTAGAGTCTTTGTTGGAAACCCAAAAGACATGAACCATGGTTCAATAAGAATATAAGAGTATAATAGAGGAGAGTAACCAACAAATGGTTATATTGCCATTGGTAGGAACAGGGGTGGATTGAGTAGCTAAGCTAGGTCGAGCAAAGAAAATAAGAGATCAATGAGCCATTAGAAGGGAATGTTGAGACCGTGGAACCCTATGAAAGAAGAAATCAAAATCTAGTTGAGAACCAAAGAGCTATATTTTGCACAGAAATACAATAGAAACCCTAGAATAACACCACGCAAATATCTAGACAAATACGGGTTTACTGATTTACAAAAAGTCTTTTTCTGTGACTTTCCACATCTATTGTAGGAGTGGATACTAAGGTTGAAGGATAACCACGTGATGGACCGGATTCAATAGTTAGAGTGGACCCTAGTAAAGATTGAGTAGTTACAACAAGTGAATGACAAATTCCCTCGCACAATAGACTTTTGGCTTGACAGTATTGTGGAAGGCCTCATAACAGAGTTTGTAGTTGACACAGCAAAGTCATACAGTGCACCGAAGCACGGATTTGTATGTGGACCTCATGGAAGGTACATTCGATCACTGTATACTTCTATTAAGATACTGCTATATAAAAAAGGTGTAATGACAATGGAATCATACAGCTAAACTTCTCTGTGTGCATGGGGGAATGGGGGAAGAAATGAAAAAGGGAGGAGGAATGGAAGGAGTTAAGGATAAGGGAAAGAAAGAGGAGGAACCTTTGGACCTGATCATGATGGATGATGACCAGATCAAGTGGATATTGGTGTCAATGGGAAGGACGCGTAGTGGAGTACCCTACCAATACAAGATGAATAGAAAGAAGAGAGTCATAGAGAGGAGGGAAGGCTTGGTGAGTGATGAGGAAGAGGTAGAGGATCTTTGGGCTGTGGAGAATATTGAGGAAATCCTATGAGAAACATATCAAAGGAAGACGATAATTCCAAGAGCATGAGGAGAAGGAAGCCATCCTATCCATATTATAGTAGTGTGTAACCCATAAACCCATGTGCGACTAATACACCAAAGAGAACACCATCGTTTAGACAACCGAACTTCGGAGGAAGTCCGACAGTAGGAAGTACATCTACACAAAGAGAAACAACTAGAGGAGCCAGTCTAGGAAACAATAGTCAAGTATCTACACCATGCAGAGGAGGTAGTAGTTCAATATTCAAAATGGAAGGACACGAACCCACCATCAGGTTACCAAAATTTTGGGCAGAAGCAACAGAAGACCCTGAAAAGCACTTGTTCATTTGTGTAAGGATTTGGGAAGAAAAATATATCACCAACGAAGATACCAAACTCGCGCAACTAGATATTATGCTAAGAGACCACACACTAGACTAGTACATGATTCTAGACACAAACAGTGCCCTGGGGACGACAAGGACACTAGCCGACATTAAGAAGTTATTAATAAATGAGTTCTAGAAGCCAAGCTCAGAAGATCAATACATAAATGAGATGATTGAAATAAGACAGGAACCATGAGAGTCTATATGGGAGATCGATCAGAGATTCAAGTGACTGAAGGGATATTTCAAATACCTCGTGACCAATATGCAACATCGGCACCTGTTTTTCAACACACTACTCCCGCACTTAAAATACCCTTTACGACAACATAAATTTCAGACATAGGCAGCGGCTCTGTAGGTAGCCTTATAGTTGGAAGAGAACCAGTACCAATAGACAAACCCAATGATCGAGGAATTGAAGGAGGATTTGAAGAATATAACATTTCAACTTAACCATAATAAGAACAAGGACAAAGGAGAAGTCGTTTGGTGTACCACATGCAGGACGGAAGGACACCACAAGAACGAATTCCCAATGTTCACGCAGTATATGGCAGTAGGTATGTCAAATCTATAACCACTGGGAGGACTATGGTGCAAAATATGCAAGAAACTAGGTCATGACCCTTATCACTGCACGATGATGCAGAACTACAAGATAGTCCCAAAGAGTTCATATTTCACATTTTTCAAGTGAGTGGGCCACGACAATAAAGACTACAAAACTATGGAGTTGATGCAAGAAAGAAATCAGATGCATATAGAGTATAGGCCGAGATGATGACTGAGCAAGAAACGCCACAGTTTAATCCAACTCTAGCCCCATACAACACTGCATATAAGCAATATAATATTGTGTCGCAAATGTACAATAACACACATCCATAGTACAACCCAGCATAGCCTCAACAATACCATGCAGTATAATTAGGTGCCACAGTATAACACATCGAGAGGTGATCGAGAAGGCTACAGAGGAGGAGGACGTGCTAGAGGAGGTAGAGGACCCGTCACATGTAACAATTGTCAACAGTCAGGACATTATGCATGGGAATTTCCACTACCACAAGAAACTTGTATGTATTTCTACGCATCGGACCATGATACAGAGGAATTTCTGACCTTACTAGTAAAGATTAAAAAAAAAAGGAATCAAAACAACTAGAATGTTCAGTGGATCTCAGTCAAAGCAAGGGATGATGGACAGAACATCAACATAGTCACTTATGGAGGAGTTAAATAAAGCACTGACACAATTCGATAGGAACCAGAATAAAATCAGTGGATGAAGAAGAGCACCGAACAAAAAAAGCAGTTCACCCTGCAAAAGGAGAAGGAGATATTCAAGCAAGCCAGACAAGAATTTTAGAAGGAGGACATGTCATCGACTTCAACTGCGTAGTAAGACAAGGAAGCACCAAAATATGATATGCCTCCATAATTGGATCATACCAACGAGATGAAACCCATGGGACAAGCAAGTACAATCAAACTCTTTTTTCAATCATGTGTAACGGTATTAAGTGATCCCTCATCTGTGAAAATATTGAAAAACATACTAGAAAAATGTAGAAGTGAGACGGAAGAAAAGCTATAACCAAAAACAGTTAATAACTTACACACAAGAAGAAGAATAAGTAGGTAATTTAGACTAATTGCTAACATTGGGGATTTCAATATGGGAGACATAATACTGGATCTAGGATCGAAAGTGAATGTATTACCAAAGAAAACATGACAATGCATGAGAGAGACAACATTAGGATACTCACCTATTCAATTGAAACTAGAAAACCAGCATAGAGTCCTACCAATTAGTGGACTGAAAGGAGTGACTGTAGAACTTTATGGAGTACCCACTAAAGTAGACTTTGAAGTCATTGAAATAGTGGATGGCACAACACCATATCCAACATTGCTTGATATAGATTGGGCATTTGACAACAAGGCCATAATCAATTTGAAAACCAGGAAAATGACATTTGAGTCTGAAGAATATAGGGTCATCGCACCATTAGACCCATCAGAAGGGGAGAGGTTTATATAGCCTACTTTCCTAGACTTAGAAGAAATTGGCTAGTTGTACATAACAATTACGCACGATGAGGATTACATAAAACCAACTACAAATGGGGTACTCAGTTGATGGAGAATTACTTCATGTGAAACAGACACAAACACCAGGTTAGAGAACTTGTAGCAGAGGCTACATGAAGTATCCATGCGAAGATGTGAAAGAATAGACCACACATTAAGATGGGTAGGCACGGAAATCAGGGAACCACCCAGTTTCCACAGACTAAACGACTTGGAAACATTATTGACACAATATGAAGATGCAGTGTTAGAAAACTAGAGACTATTAACACTTGACTTAGCACTTAAGGCCATACCCGCAAGATGTTTGGGCACACACAAGGAGACAATCGCATATTGGTATCAATGTAAGTGGTTAGTGTACATAAGGTTTGACGCAAAATAGAAAAACAACAAACAATAGAAGTATGAAGGACAAGGGACACCAACGAAACACTTGGAGAAGTGCAGAACATTGTGGAAAATGACACCCCCAGAGGAATGACCTCATTACTTCATACACACCCTAGAGGGCATACTAGTGAATTGGTATACAGACCAGGAATTGTGCAAGGGAACTGCAACCTGGACGACATTGCAACAGAATTTTTCAATCACTTTCTCCTTTGAACATGAGAACCCTAATATAGACATAGCCCTTAAATAGATCAGAGGGGTAATATTCATCAAAGAAACAGAAGTAAAATTGATCATAGAAGAACAACAACGTAACAAACAAACAATCAAGGACCTATTGGCATGTTACCACATACAGGAGGAAGCACCGAATGAAGATGATCCACGTGATATTCATATCGAATAAGTAGAAGGAGAAAGAGACATGGAAGGCCCACCCAAAGAATTCGAAGTCATTTTCATGTCAATCAAGGTAAATAAAGTTAACATCGGGACAACTGAGAAGCCAAAAATGGCTAGCATTAGGGATTACTAGGATGAACAAATAGTACAAATCATCACAGAGTTGTTGTGCAAATACAATGACCTATTTCCCACAAAATTCACAGAGATGAAGGGAATAGATGGAGAACTAGGATAAATGAAGATACCACTCAGGCCTGACATGAGACCTATTAGACAGTAACCCTATAGATTGAATCCAATATACAAATAGAAATTAAGAGCTAAAATCGACAGGATGCTCGAAGATGGCATCATAGAACCAGTTGAGGAGTCATAATGGATAATCCCAATGGTAGTATAGGACAAGAAACAAGGAGGGATTAGGATATGCATCGACTTGAGAAAGTTGAACGATGCATTTCTACATGACCCACTACCTACACCGTTCATGAATAAAGTGTTAGAGAATGTGGGTGGACATGAAGCTTACTCATTCACTGATGGATTCTCAGGCTATCATCATATTAAGATAGCACAGGAGGAAAGATACAAGATGACGTTTGTGAAAGAATGGGGATCTTATCAGTACACAGTCATTTCGTTTGCACTGAAGAATGCACCAGCAATATTCTCCAGAGTGGTCATCGCAACATTTAAATAATTCATCCATCAATTTCTGGAAGTATACCTGGATGATTGGATAGTCTATAGTTTATTGAAAAATCATGTGAAAGTTTTATGACTGATGTTAGAAAGATGTAGACATTGTCAGATATCATTGAATATACAGAAATGCATATTTGGAACACCATTTGGGATACTATTACATCATATAGTATGCAAACAAGGTTTATTAGTATATTCAGCAAAGATCGCAGTCATTGTTAACTTGCCAGCACCAAAAATAGTCTATCATCTAAGAGAGACGTTAGGACACACAGGATACTACAGGAAATTCATCAAAGGATATGCATAGATCACATCACCGATGGAAAATATGTTAAGTAACGATACAAAGTTTCAATGGAATGACAAGTGTCGACATGGTCTGGATACCTTGAAGAAAAAGATGGTTATCGCATCGATATTAGTATTTTCAAACTGGGAGAAGATATTCCACGTGCATGTAGATGCATCAACGATACAACTTGGATATATCTTGGCATATCCACAAGTGGGAGACTTGGATCACCTAATATCATTTGCAAGCATAAATCTATCAGACTCAGAACATAACTATAACACTATAGAAAGAGAAGGCCTAGCCATGGTCTATGCACTGCAGAAATTCAGGCATTACTTATTGGGAAAACACTTTAATATGTTCACAGACCACTCAACCCTGAAATACCTAGTTAACAAGCCATTTTGGGGGGGGTGAATCTGTCGTTGGTTACTGATATTTCAATAATTTCACTTGGAATTAATAGTCAAGCCAGGAACATTGAACGCAGGACCTGACCACCTATCAAGGGTTACGAATGGAGAAGAACCTATGAATTTAGAAGACAAATTTCTAGCTGCACAATTATTCTCAGGACATATTTTTTATGAATACTTCACAGACATCATTCAGTACTTGAGTACAGGTACTGTGCCGCAAGAATATAGCACCGTGCAGAAGAAAAAACTACTAGTCCACATAGCCGACTATCAACTGATTGCAGGACATTTATATAAGATGGGCGTAGATAACATCTTGTGAAGATACGTGTTAGAACAAGAAAGACCAATATTCTTAGCAAAATCCCATGAGGGAATAGCAGGAGGGAATTATGTAGGTAAAGCTACCGTGCAGAAGGTATTGTGCACAGGACTATGGTGGCCAATGATTCACAGAGACTCAAAGGAGTATTGTCAAGGATGTGATGTCTCTCAAAGGGTAGGCAAACCCAACAGAAGGGACGATATGCCATTATGACCACAAATAACATTACAGGCATCTGACAAGTGGGTAGTAGACTTTGTGCGACCAATCAACCCACCCGCAAAATGAATAAGGGCTCGGTACATTATCACCGTAACGGTATACTTAACAAGATGGGCAGAAGCCGCACCAATAAAAGATTGCAGTGCAAAAACAAAAACACACTTTGTTTTTGAACACGTAGTCACCAGATTTGGCTGCCCAAGAGTTTTGATGAACGACTAAGGCATGAACTTCATAAACAACACCATCTACGTGATGACTAAAGAGTTTGAAGTCCATCATCAGAGGAGCACACTGTATCATCCACATGAAAATGGCACAGTGGAAGCCTTCAACAAAATCCTAGAGAACGCACTGACAAATATCTGTAACATCAACAGAGATGACTGGGACCTCAAAGTACCAGCAGTATTATGGGAATACATGACTACATGGAAAAATTTGACAGGGCACACACCATTTAAACTGGTTTATGCCAAGGAAGTAGTGGTGCCATTAGAATTGTTAGTACCAAGCTTGCGCGTAGAAGCCATCACACAAATGACCAAACG
This sequence comes from Picea glauca, assembly GCA_000966675.3. Classification (NCBI taxonomy): domain Eukaryota; kingdom Viridiplantae; phylum Streptophyta; class Pinopsida; order Pinales; family Pinaceae; genus Picea; species Picea glauca. Next base: position 959,771 of record JZKD02S1673329.1, read on the forward strand.
AGGCATAGTACAAGAGAGACTGAATCAATTAATAACCAAGGAGGAAGACCGAATCTTACCAGGATTACACCAACAAGTTCATAAGGAAAAAGACAAGGCTTGGCATGATAGACACATCAAGAATAAAATGTTCAAGGGAGGAGATCTAGTATTGATGTATGACATCAAATCGTTTTAGCACCTAGGAAAGCTCAGAATGCATTGGATAGGACCGTACAAGGTAAAATCTGTCACAGATGGAGGAGTTGTACAATTAAGAGATTTAGAAGGTGAAAAACTCAGAGGAATGATCAACATGAGCCAACTAAATTTGTACAAGGACAGTCGACCATCCACCGTGCAGTATAAAAAAAGAAAAAAAAATTGAAAAACAACAAAAAGGAAACAAAACCAAAGAAGGCGCAGTGCACCAGAGGAAGAAAGGCCACACAAGTTTAGAAACACAAATTCATCAAAGGATAATGGTCACATCAAAAGGGAAACAAGTAGGAAAAGGAAAGTCAACAAAAGTAGTACGAGAAGACAACACTAGGAAGAATTGAACGACGGAAATGACAGATGGGACACCACATTAATCGTGCCAACTGGAGTCTGCAAAGAAGCAATAACGACATGCATGAAACCTTTGGAGATGCATTGAACCCACAGTTATGGTGCATTAAACACATAATGGATGAATCATCCTCGACAAACATCATGGGAAGCCGATACAACACGTGAGCACGGGAGAAATTAGTCTATTCGTGAAAGGAGAACATACAAAGAGAAATAGAAACTAGAATGCATAGAGTGAGGATACAGAGATCACAGAATTTATTCGAACCAAAAAAATGTTTGATAGTCATCGCTATGGCACCACCGAATCCAACAGAAGCAATCCATAATTCTAGACCAACCAGGGTTCAAAATAGGTCATGACGATCGTCAGAAGAAGAAGGTGAACAACAACTGTTGGAGGTCGTCAATATCAACAAAATCCAATCCGCAAAAATAATATCAGTACTATCCATGCAGATACTGGAGGAAATCCGACAGCCTATGGCAGAGGCCATGAATCTAGATATGCCAGCAACGATGCAAGATCCACAGAAACAGGAAGAAGAAACCCTGAAAGAGATACAACCAAAGAATACAGAAGCAGATCTGAAAGTCAATGGCATGACGCCTAAGCCGACAGCAGCAGTAGAGCCAGATGAGTCTCAAACAACCATCTCAGGACACCTAGTAGGGGAGATGGGTGAATATTTCTCTGCTTGGCCAGAATGGGTTACGGAGGAGCAACCAGAAGCCACTGGAACTTTGAGCCAACCACCACCACAGCAGAAAGACAAAATACAAATACCAAGGTCACCCCGTAAGAAACTTGCAGCAGAAATTGTTCTACCGCACATACCAGCTGGGGTATAGGTAGGACTAGAGCTACTGGGCCATGTCGGGAAGCTCAAATATTCATACCACTATGTAGAAGACAAAGCCAAGTTCCTGGAACTTGCATAGAGGGTCTTTACATAGACCACAGGTACAACTTGAGCTGGAAAATCGATCAACCAGCCATACCAGTGGGCAACTAGGTTGGCGAAAATGGGAATTCTAGGTCTGTTAGACCTACCACATTTTGGTAGGGGCCAAAATGAAATTGGATTTGTAAAACAGTTGTTAGCAGTTACACATGGAGGGGATATCTAGCTAGACAAGCCCATCCCCATAATCGTTGAGCTTATTGTGCAAATAATAGGCTTACCAATTTGGGGTATGGATCCTAAGTTGTTTTTGGATGACAAAACCAAGGAGAAAGCACTAGTAGAAGAGATGAAGAAGAAGTATGGCACCACCAGAGGCAAAAGAGGGATAATCATCAAAAGGATCAACAATGCATCCACACAATTGGGCACGGAAATATTAGCCTGGAAGATGCTAATAAAATGCCATAGGGAGGAACTCCCAGCTAGAGTTGTTACAGTTGCAGCCCAGTGCGCAAAAGGCACCTCAATGAGCTGGGTGCCATAATTATTGAACTTTTTCCTAGAGGACTGCAAGGATGCATAGGACCTAGGCACAGAGTTCCACTACTCCTGGTTGATTACCTTAATATCCTTCATGGGATGGCAAGAGCCAAGGTATGTAGTTTTTTGTACCAGACCAAAGCCACGGGGAGAGAGATACTTGTTGCTCAGGGCCAAGCCAGACTCGAGGAGAAAGAAGGTGAACATATCCATTTTTTATGGATACCTACACAACCTACAGGAAGCCATCTCCAAGACGTGGAGAATTACACCATAAGTTATCGTGCGATATGCGAACATCGCCAAATTCTAGGAAACACGACAAACAATGTGGATATAGGCAAAGAATGATCCAATGAAACAGTGGCTACAGATGTGCTACTGCATCACAGAGGGTGATATTGACATGGTCATCAGTGAATGTCTTGATGAATGGAGGATTCCATCCATTACCCAAGAAGTCCCTCAAAGAACAGCAGAGGAAGAGGCAGAGCAGGGAGAAACGTGGCCTCCATAAATCCAAGTGCCCAAGAAACCAAGAATGGGCCAAGGCAAGCCAACACAGGAAGATAAAGGGCCAAAGAAGATAGGGACCTAGAAGGGGAAGAAGGAGAATACGAAGCCAACCAGGGAACAACAGAAATAGGTTGAGGGAGTGCAAGAGACTACCTAGAATCCCAACACACAGGAACCAGGGGGAAATAAGAGACTAGCCACATAGACAAGAGGCGCGCGCAAGAAATCAAAGGCACATCAAACACTGACAGAATATACGGTCATGGATGATGATGGGGAGATGATAGCTAAAATGGTCTAGCATTGCCTAGCTAAGGACTTTGACCATGATTCACGTCATAGGGACAAGATCCAAGAGCAGTTGGAAGACATACAAAAACTCATCAAACAAATCAGGGAAAGGCAGATAACAAGCAGCAACAGGGTTATAGAACCATCATCACCATAGACTGAGGAAAGAGTGGAGGTAGAAGAACGAGATCCATTCCACTCATTACCACATGCAAATGCAACATTATATATCACACCTAGTATGTTGCGCATGGACAAAGTCATGGGGAAGACACCCTTGAAGGATTTAAGCCACATCCAATTGCTCTTGACACAGATGCCATCCAGGGCACTACACAATTTGAAAGTTAGCATTGACCATGAGGTACAATCTCGTGCACACAAAGACTTAGTCGAATTACAACGAGCAATAGAGAAGTAGGAGATTCTGGAAAAAAATTGTGAGCAGGCCAAGTCCAAAACTCAGGACGAAAGAGAACGTAGGAACAAACTGGAACAAAGAGTAGAAGGAAATTTTTAGAAGCTTCCAAACACTGCGCAGGGGAATGAACTTGTAGTAGGGGAAAATATTGATCATATTGTGTAGGAAATCAAGAAATACCAGAAGGAGATTGAGAATCTCCGAGAGCGGCTCATACCAACCATGCCACCAGTAGTGAAGGAGAAAAGGAAGCAGAAAGCAACAACGCAGTTGCAAGAGATAGAGCAGCAAGTTAGCACTGCAACTAACTTGTTTGACAAAGCAGCACAGCTTTGGACCAGTTTGGAGGAGGATCTGTAGGTCCAATGGTGGGACAAGGAAGAGGAAAGTATCAATGAAACGATCCAAGAGATGAAGTAGAAGCAGAAGACAATAGCAATCCCATAACAAGTCAAATGGATGCAGGAGATGAAGAAGTTGCAGGAAGAACTCATCACTGCAAAAACGTGGAAATAGGAGCGTCAGGATCAAATGGATCCATTGCAAGAGTAGGTAGCAGAAGTAATGGCACAAGCAGAGGAAGATAAGACACAGATAGTACAAACCTAGGAAGAATGTGCAATATTTATCATCAATGAAGTGGTAGTCCAGGTAGTGGACACAATCAAGGAGAAGACCGCACAGGCACTGACACAAGCTACAGAGCTCAAGGAAAAGTTCCAGACGATCACCAAGGAGATAGAGGAAGCTCGAAAGGATTAGGTGGCTCAGGATGAGCCACATGTCAGTGTTGGGGGCCTATTGGCAGTAGGCCGAAGTGGAAAGAAGGATGATTGTGGGGAAATAAATCATGTAGAAAGAGGAGCAACACTTAGAAGGAAACGGAGCATGTGTGCATGCAAGAAAGTGTTCACAAGGAAAGAGACAACTGGATGGAGAAATAGTATGCGCACGCTGGAGGAAGACCTAACATCAATAGGGTTAGGGTTTTGGTAATGAATTGGAATGGATGAAGATACAAACATGTATAAATACCGATACTGAGTTATTATGGATGAGTTTGGTTTTGGGAGTTCAGAGTTCTGCATTTTTGAGGGATTTTATAGTTGTTCTGATTTAGTAATAGTTGGCTTTGCATTATTGTGAATATGTATGAGTTGATGCAATATGTAATGTTCTTGTATGAACTATTTTGTAAGTTTTTGAGCTAGAAGAGAGGGGAGAAGGTAGATCTTGAGGATTAGATCGCAAGCTAAGGAGCCTAGTGCAGTATAGTTCGCCTCATATAGATCTTACCCATCTTAGGGGAATTGTAAGCACGCGACATTGTAGATGTAGAACTACCATAATAAAAGAGCCGAGAGCCAAATATTTATGAACGTAGCCCAAGAGGGGGTGAACCATGGTAATATCTATGTAACGTGATGAATGCATGCATATCTTTATCCTATTTTCAGTAGTTGAATCTTGTGCTTAATGAATTAATGGGTTATTATATTGCTATGAAATATGATTGCTTTATTAAGGAAATAATTTGTTGAAGGTAATGCACATTCGCGAATAACAATAGGTTACAATCATAGTTATAGTAAATGGTTCTGAATATAGATCTCATATCTCATACTCAATCATGGGCTGTAAACACCTGATTCTTACAGCCACCCATTAAATCTATCTCAAGTGAGACTGCGCAACACATTCTATGTGTTGTGTTGCCTTCTGGTTTACCAAGAGAGTCGATAGTTTTAGAGGCTTTGTTGGAAACCCAAAATACATGAACCCTGGGTCAATAAGAAGCTCATAGTAGAATAGAGGAGAGTAACCAATAGTGGTGGTAGCAACGGTGGCACTGGGTTATGCATCAATGATATGTCCCCCTTTTTCTGGTTTTGACTTAGATTAGGAGCTTGCATTTGATTCATAGGCTTTCACCATGTCCACCAATGAATTATTTGAGAAGCATTTAATGGTGTTATGCCAGAGGGTCTTATGGAACTCATACCATTCCCCAATGTCTTTATTTATCTTCCCATTGTCCTTCTTTGTTTGAATTTTGGACTGGGTCTCCTGAGGTTGTCCATCCTTTCTCTACCCTTTTTTTTGTGGGTTTGGGTCTCATTTTTCTTTCTTCTACTGTGAGGGGTTTGCATACCCAAACTGATGTGTATTATGTTTAAGCTTTTGCTTGATTTTGACACCATATCAATAGGGCACACCCAAGGGAGAAATTTCCAAAAAATCCATTTATGTCTATATGTATCTATGTAGATCATCATGGTACTTGAGCACCAAATTTTTCTCAGATTCTTTGATACCCATCTTGGTGCCCAAGGTATCGAAGACATTGGTTAACTATGCAATTATTTGGTCCCTTTCCTGTCGTAGTGTGGTCCATATTGTATATAAGTCGTCATAACTTAAAAAAGGGTAGCATTTTTCCTTAATAGCATCCCTAAAGGAACACCAAGTGGGTGAAACTACAGATAATGGAGATCCTTTTGTTTCATTTTTCTCACAGAAAGTCTCCCACCAATCTTTGACATGGGGGATAGCCTTGAGGAGCACAAATGTAATATTTTCTCTATGGAAAAATTTGTGGATAGAAAACTACCCTTATAAAAGGTTTAACCATTTGTCTACAAAATCCACATCTATTTGACCTTCAGATATAGGAATATAAAAATTGATCTCTACCTTGAAGGGGGCAGTTCCTCTTCTTGTGCTAGATGTGTTGTCTGTTGGCAGTCGTGGAAGGATTTGCGCAAATTTATCCATCATCTCATTCCTTTATTGCAAGAGGGATTCCTCAAGCAATAGGTTAAAGGGATATCATACCCCAATGTCTCTCTTTTATTCCCCCATGGGAGGCCATTGATTTCAGCGAGGCCGATATTGCAAAGGATCAACAAGTTCAAGTCCAAACTGCTTATACCCTGACCTCAGTGGGGACATTCAAAGAGAAACAAATGAAGAGCAGATCACTCTAATACCACTGATCTGTATTTATGAGTGGAACTAAATGTAACGTAGATCTATAAACTTAACATAGATATACAAATAAAAATAACAGATATATAGTGGAACTTAACTTCTATTAAATAAGAAATTTGTTGAAACTATAAAATGCATAATGAAAACAATATTGCTTGAATGGTGGTAGCTAACCTTGGAGAAGAGATCTAGCGGCTACGCGCATTCATCTGAGAACATTAAAATGATGCCTCCAGGAATTTTTAGCATCCATAAGTAAATAGAAAACCCTATACATTCAAAAAACTAACCCTAGGAGATGAAGCACCAAAATTCATGTGGGCCCTGATGGGGTAAGTTGGTACATCAACTTCTTGGGGTCGTAACTTTTGCATACGATCTCCATTTTAGGTGCAAGATAGCCCATTGGAAAGGTTTATTTGAGGACTACACAATATTTCATATCACTCTAACTCAATTCTTAGTGTGAATGTGGTGGTATAAAAAACATTTTTTAGGGCCTCAAAACGGCCTCAAAACGGCCCCAAAACTTTAGGACCTAAAAAGCTAGAAAAAAACTTCCAAGATAAAAATGGTAACTGCCAAGATGAAAGTTATACGTGAGCCAGATGGAAGAGGTGGGTGTCCACTGATATCAACCTATATCACCTTTAGTCTCCTTGAAAACTACTATGTGTTCCTATAACAACTCCTTCAGATGATGTTTCTACTCTTTAGTACACCCCTTCCAGGGATTCCTTCACTCTCATTGACTCAGCATTGGATTGATTTTTTCTTAAGAAAATAAAAACATATTTATTACTAAAAATGATCAAATTCTTGGCTTGGTTGACACTTACCAGTGAAATATTTGACTTTCATTCATGTGTGTTTATGATGTAGTATTTCCCATCCTTGATCATCCAATACTAGTTGGATCTCCACATGAAGATTGCATTCCTCACATACATGTAGGGGCTTCCAAAAACTACACATACATCAAGGGGTACTACATCCAATTGCTACAAAAGTAGGATTGCAAAGCAATAAAATAAAAATAAATGTAGAAATAAAACACAGAAGATACAAAATACAATAGAGACACAGATATATGTGGTTCACCCAGTGTAGGCTATGTCTACCAAAAAAATTTCCATGTCCTTCCTTTTTATTATCTAGCAAATGAAGGGATACAACCTACAACACACCTATTGTAACTTCCTCTTCTTTCTCCCACAATATCCTCTCTCATAATACAATATTCACAATGATGCATAGCCGCAATACATTTCCCTCATAAAAGAGGGTTTCCTTCTAGGGAAAAAAACCCTAACATAAATTCTACCATCAAATCTGCAACCTTATAATGAACGGTCCACATTTACTATGAAATTACAATATACATTTGCAAGAAAAATTTTCCTTCAGGGGATTCTCCTCTGAACCCCCATTAGGGAATTCTTTCCCCTGGACCCCATAGGGGGAGGAACCCCTCCACCTGTGTGGAGGGGTGTACAATAATCTGGGGTGTACATTCTTCATGGAGTATAAACATGGTTGGAAACAAAGACCTATGAAACAGGAAGATAACCAAGATCCACAACCAACAATATCCCACTTGGATATTAATCAAAACAAATCCATTGTTGTTGTACCTGTTGGATTGTACTCCACCTTGAACCTGGAAAATTTCTCATCTTCACCTTCATGCTTGAATATCAACTAAAACTGAGAAGGAACTCAGTTTCTCCCTAGTTACTCCCTTTGTTACCATGTCTATAGGTTTCTGGCTAGTGTGTATATTTTCCAACTTCAAATGTCTATCTTCCAAGATGGATCATATGACATGGTACATGAGCTATATATGCTTAGTCTTCAAATGGAAGGATGAGTTATTTGCAATATGAATGGCATTCTCGCTATCACAGTACAACCTGCTATTCTCTTGCTTCTTTCCCAATTCCTCTATAAATATTTGTAACCAAATCATCTCTTTAATATCCTCTATAGAAGAAACATACTTTGCCTCTATTTTTTAAAGTGAAACAACCTTTTGCAGTTTCTAAATCCAAATTATTGTTGTTCCACCTATAGTAAATACATGCCATGTGGTGCTCCTCCTGCTATCTTGATCACCTTCCATATCTAAATCAACATATCCCTATAGAACATTGTATGAACCTCCAAAACATAATGCATGAGTAGCAGTACCTTTCAAAAACCTGAGAATCCACTTTAATTCCTTCCCATGTTCTTCAACTGAATTGTTCATATACCTACTCACAACTCCCATTGCATGTGCAATATCTAGTCTTGTGAAAACCATCACATACATCAAGTTGCTAATTTTTGATTAATAATGGACCCTGGACATGTATTATATCTCCTCCTATGTCTTGGGATACATTTCTTTGGTTAATTTGAAATTTTTGGCCAAAGGTGTACTAATTGGTTTTTCATTCTACATTCTAAATCTCTCCAACACCTTCTCTATGTACTCACCCTGAGACAATGTCAAATTGTGATTTTTCTTATCTCTTGTTATTCTCATACCAATGCTTTTCTTTGCAGCACCCAAATCCTTCATCACAAATGAATTATTTATTTTATTCTTGAGCACATTTATATCTTACATATTAGGCCTTACAACAAGCATGCCATCCACATACAATAGCAAGATAATATAACTTCCATTTTCTATCTTTTTAAAATAAACACACTGATCAGAATGACATATACTCTAACCTTGTTCTATCATAAACCTGTCAAACTTCAAATACCACTTCCTTGGAAATTTCTTTAGGCCATACAATCTCTTCTCCAACCTCCATACCAAATTTTCATTCCCGTTTACCTCATACCATTTGTTTGCTGCATATAAATCTCTTCCTCCAAATCCCCATGGAGAAAAGTTGTTTCGATATCTAAATGTTCAAGATGTAAATATTCTACTACCACAAAACTTAAAATAGTCCTAATTGAAGTCATTTTAACAATAGGAGAAAATATTTCATCAAAATCTATACCTTTCTTTTGTGCAAACCCCTTTACAACAAGTCTAGCCTTGTACCGCTTTTTGCCTCCATCTTCTTCCTTCAAATTGTAAGCCCATTTATTCTGCAATGCTCTTTTTCCTACAGGAAACTGAACCAAATCCCAAGTCTGTTTATTTACCAAGGAATCCATTTCCTCTTTCATGCCTTGATCTTGCTTCTTTTTATTGTCTACCTGCATTGATTCTTCATAATGTTCTAGTTCACTAGAATCAGTCAACAATAAATAATACAATGAAGGAGAGTATCGTTCAGGGGGTCTAATTAACCTGGTAGATATTCTAACAACACTTGTAGTAGTTTGAGGTAGTTATTTCTATTTTTTTTGTACATTTTGATTTTTTGTTACCTTTGGAACTTCTTTTTTAGTGGTCTCATCAAGCATTGTGTATTATGGTTTTTCTTTTTCGTGTTTATTTCCCTACAATTGATCTTTGTACATGACCTTCTCATTGAATATGACATCTCTACTCCTAATGATTTTTTGATTTTCATAATCCCATAAGCGATAACCAAAATCATTAACATTGTATCCAATAAAGGTACACTTCTTGGTTTTTTCCTCAAGCTTTTTTCTATTTTCTTTATCAATATGGACAAATGCTTCACAACCGAAAGTCTTCAAAAAAGAATGGTTTTCCTTTTTACCTGTCCATGTCTCTTATGGAATTCTACCATCCAAAGAGATTGAAGGTCCTCTATTTATTAAGTAAACATCAGTATCTACAACATCTTCACGTAACTATAAGGAAAAACCATCATGTAATCTCATATTCCTTGCACGCTCCATGATTTTCATGTTCATCCTTTTTGACACACCATTTTCTTGTGGGGTTTCTGGAACTCTCTTATCTCTATGAATATCATGGTATGAATAGTAATCATAAAATTCCTTGCTGCAATATTCACCTCCATTTTATCATCTAAGACACTTCAACCTTTTTCCTATCCCATTCTCAACCAAAGCTTTCGATTTCTTAAAAGTATCAAAAACATCAGATTTTTTTCGAATGCAATAAACCCAAGTTTTTCTAGTTGCATCATCAACAAAAGTAACATAATAACAAGAGAAACCAAGAGATGATACCTGATTTGGTCCCCATACATCTGTATGCACAAGTTCTAACCTTTCACTCTTCTTTTATTTTATGACTCTGAGAAATCTCACTCTCTTTTGTTTTCCATAAACACAATGCTCATAGAAATCCAAATCAATTTGTTTAAGATCTGGAAACAAATTTATTTTTTGAAGTATTTGCATCCCCTTCTCACTCATGTGTCCAATCCTATGATGCCATTGTGTTGTATCCACTCTTGTAGAAGCTAAAGAGATAGAATATTTAGTATTACCAATACATAAATATAATGTACCTACCTTCTCTCATTTTTCTATCACCAATGATCCTTTGGTGACCTTCCACGCCTTATCTATAAATATAGATATACAACCTTCACTTGCCAACTGCCATGTTGAAATTATATTTTTCCTTAGATCTGAACATGTCTTACCTCTTTGAACAACCATTGGTTTTCATTCCTTTTCTTTATTTTTACCTTTCCCATTCCAACAATTTTGCATGGTGCATCATCACCCAAATGAGCCTGTCCAAAATCACCTTGAACATAATCTATAAAATGTTTCATATGAGGTGTTGAATTAAATGAATCCCTTGAATATACTACCCAAGACTCATAAATATTATCTACAGAAAGAATCAAAGAATATTGTAACACATCACTTGTTACATTTGCTTCCTGATTTTACTCCTATTGTCCATCTCTTTGTTTCTTTGGAGCTCTGCATTTTTTCTTCATATGTCCTTTCTTCCCACAATTCCAACACTCTATCTTTCACAATCTAGATTTGGATCTGCCCTTCCTAGAATTCCTACAGTTCCCTGAGACTTTTCCTCTATCCTTTGTCTTCCCATGTTATCCATGTTTAATGAATTACTTGATGTCTCACTTGTGTTATTCCATCGCATTTCCTCTCTATGGATAACACCAACAACATCATAAAATTTTAAAGTGTTTGAACTAGTGACAGATTTACTTACATCCATGACCAAGTTGTTCCAACTTTTTGGCAATGAGCACAACATTAGAAGAGCCCTGGCCTCATCATCAAAGTCCACTTTTACAAAAATTATCTAATTAGTAACTGTATTAAATTCATTTAAATGATCTTCAACAAACCCACTTTCTGACATATTCATATTAAATAATCTCTTCATTAGAAATACCTTATTGGACACCCATGGTTTTTCATATAGTTTAGCCAATTCATCCATCATCTCCTTCATTGTCATTTCTTTCTAAATATTGAAAGCCACCGACACTACCAGGCTCATTCCTATCATCACTAGTGTCTTTCTGTCAAGAACCTCCTATTATTCTTCCTTCATGGTTGTCAACATATTTACTATTCCACACAATGGTAGGAATAGATCCTTCTAATATAAATAATATTCCATCTACATCTTCCATAACTAGTAGTTTTGGTCGTTAAATTTCTTGACCCTAAACTTTCCATATTCCGCCATTACTCCCACTTGAACCAGGAACCCTCTTTTCCTGTGAGTTACCTTTTGCTATGATACCATTTGTTAGAAAAATAGGATCGTAGAGCAATAAATAAAAACAAATGTGGAAATAAAACACAGAAGGTACACAATACAATAGAGACACATATATACATGGTTCACCCAGTGTGGGTTATGTTCATCAGAGAAATTTCCAGGTCCTTCCTTTTTATTATACAACAAATGAAGGGATACAACCTAAAGCACACCCGTTGTAAATTCCTCTTCTTTATCTCACAATCTCCTGTCTCATAATACGATATTCACCATGATGTATAGCCACAATACATTTCCCTCATAAAAAAGGGTTTCCTTCTAGGTAAAAAAACCCTTACACAACTTCTACCATCAGATCTGAGGCCTTATAATGAACCGTACATATTTACTATGAAATTACAATATACATTTACCAGGAAATTTTTCCTTCGGGGGCAAGATCCCCTCCGACACGCATGGAGGGGTGTACAGTATTCTGGGGTGTACACTCTTCATGGGGTATAAACACAGCTAAAAACAAAGACCTATGAAATAGGAAGATAATCAAGCTCCACAACCAACATCAATTCCACTTCATCAATAAAATCAACACTTATAAAAAATTTAATCTTTCACTATTTTGTTACCTTTATCTCTAAATCCTTGTTTACCCAACCAAATGGATAGGGGCTAGGATGATCACGAACATCCAATCCAAGCTTGTTGACTAGATATGATTCTATGATATTATCATGTGAACCAGAGTTGAATAGAGCATATATATTGGTCTTCTTGACCTGAATCTTAATGTGGAAGAGATTGGTCATCTCCTTCTCTTCCTCGTAATGAGGGCTACTCAGATTCACCTCTTTCTACATAGATGTGAAAAAAATATTTTCATCCACATTCGAGCTACTTTCAACCTACTTAATTGAATCTATGGCTAAAATATTCTTTTATCTTTATGTCCTTCTTATGGTTCTTCGGATTCATCTCTGGATGCAATTTCCAAAAAAAATCCTCGATGTGGCCATCAATGTTGCAACTTCTCCTATGAACTGGATCGGATGAGAACGATCATCAAAAGATAAAATGAATCATCCTGAATCTGAAAATGATTGCAATGGTTGCTAATATATTTGCACTGATGTGTAGTGGCTATTTTCTTATTATCATTTCCCCCTTTCCACTTCTTCTTCCCCTCCTTGGAAGCTTCTTGGTACTCTTTCTTCTTTGAACCACTTGGTTTCCCCTTCTTTTGGCCTATGTTTTCCAAGTATTGTTCTTGTACACACACCTCATCCACTATCCTCAACTTGAAGAGCATCACTTGATTTCATAGATGACTATGTAAACCCCCTAGATACTTGAGGAGTACATCTTGGTTCTTGGGAGAGATACCCAGCATGATGGCCATATTTTTGAACTCGGTGGTGTACTCCTATACACTATGCCCCTGCCTCTGCCTAAATTAGTGCCATTGGATCCATTGGTCCTCTACATACCTGATAGGGTAGAAATGGGACTTCATGAGGGTTTTGAAGTCCTCCCACCTAGTTATTGGAGGATCACCCTCCAACCTAAGTGTTTTTATATGGCTTTCCCACTAGGTTAAATCATGACCCTCTAACTTCAATATAACAAATTAAATCTTCTACTCTTGATCTATATGGTGAATACTAAAATAAACTTCTAGTTGTTACAACCAATGATTCAGTTGTAATGCATCGATCTCACCTTAACATGGATTTATGTCCACTTTCACTTCCATATTGAATAGGGACTTTGAAGGGTTCATGACACTTGAACTCAGATGCTCTTTCTAATATTCTTTCCATGACTCCTTTCCTGAGTCTTCCTGATATCCCAATTTCCCCTCTAATCTTATCTCTGATTTGGAGACTCCATCGTCTTTGAACTATATGATTTTGCTTGCTAGAGACACCATGAGGAGGTTCATATTACGACTGATGTCAGCAAATTGCACTTCCAACCTCTCAAATCTCTCTTATACTAGATCTTGAAGGTTGTTATGAACAAACACATCCACCATGGCTAGGGTTTATGTTACTTATCTTAAGTCGATACCTAAATCCAACAATTTCCCACAAATACCCAAAAGAAAAACCTACTATGATACCAATATGATATGTAAATTTCCATGGATATTCCACTAGAATAGTTCATTACAACAAATCTAATAAATAAAATTGAAATCTACACTATGAAGGTTAAATTCATTTACTTTCCAGAATATTTGGTTATTGATTTTCTACTTATGCCTGAAATAGATAAAATGAAGAAAATAAAGAACAGTAAAATACAATCACACACCATCCATAAGATAACACAAATATTTTCTCTATTAAACCCTTGTGGGAGAAAACCCAGCTAGAAAACATATGTAGCGGAAACAAAAAATATCAGAGATGAATCATCAACACATATGAGACACAATATTTATGTTCTGTTACCTTGTTAACTTCATAAATTATGAGGCAAATGTTGGAAATACTCAGAGGGGGGGGGTGAATCAGTATTACCTAGTATCCAATTAGTAGTTCTTTAAAAAAAAAAAATCAACCACAACAATAAATTAACAATAATTAATTATTTATTAATAATAAGAATTACAATGTCTATATAACAACAAGTTGTGATTGTTAAGGAAACCAATCCGTTTTAGAGAACCAACTCTAGGAGACACAAACCCCCTTCTTTTCTTGAGAAAATACTCAAGGAAGTTGCAACTCCATGCTTCTTAAAGAACCAACTTGAAAAGAGGCTCCAACCCCCTAAATTCTTCAAGAACCAACTTGAAAGGAGGCACCAACCACCTAGTTTTTTCAGGCTTCTATTTGAAGTGGACTACAGTCCTTCCTAGCTCCTTCCTTCCACCATCACTGAGTAGTTTTTACTTTTACTCTCATATATTATGGTGACTCTACTTCAGGGATACTCAAATATCTCTAGAGTCGCACTTTCATCCTTCATTCTTATGGGTTTATATATCTTACCAAATGGTTCGCATCACTGAACCATTGTGTCTCTTCATTGAATCAATGTGTCTCTTCATTAACAATAGATTGTTATTGAATTTAATTTGAATTGACTTAAAATACCATTTAATTTAATTAGTTTTAGTTCTTTTTATGTCAATCTTTCTTATGGAATGATCGATCTGATAAATCCTTCAAGAAATGACTAAGACTGTCAATTTCCTCATTACACGGAGATCTACTTTCATCGAAACTAGGCTACTATTGGATATCAATTAGGATTAAATATTGATCATTGATTTCCATTCTTGACTGTCTTGGGCACCTAGGTACTTCCTTCAACCCATTTCTAGGGCATTTGACTTAGGGCTAGAACTGTGGATTAAGTTGCAATGGGTTTGTGTCTTTCATGTCTCAAAATTTGTCGCAATGGAGCTGCACCTTTTTGTGTCTCGAAACTTTGTCACAATGGGGTTTTTCCTCTCATGTCTTGAAACTTGTCGCAAGGGGGTTGCGTCTCTCATATATTCAGAACTTGTCGCAATGGGGTTGTGCCTCTCATGTCTTGAAACTTTGTCGCAATGAGGCTACACCTCTCATGTATTGGAACTTGTTGCAATGGGGCTGTGTATCTTCGAAACTTGCCATGATGGGGATATGCCTCTCGTGTCTCAAAACTTGTTGCAATGGGGTTGTGCCTCTCATCTCTTTGGAAATTTATTTCAATGGAGCTACGCCTCTTGTGTGTCAAAATGTTTGTAGTTTGTTTTGTCCAAACTGATAAGAAAAACCTTTCAAGAAGGTCACCAAGTGTTTTGACCAGCATTTTTTGGTTGCATTACCATTTACCACCAATGGTTTTTCATAACATACCTGGGACTCAAAATGTGGTTTTAATACTACTTCCATGTCATCTGTTGTAGGGGACTCAACAATGTGTTTTTAATACTACTTCCATGATATGCCTAGTAGGTTGGATGGTCGAATCGTGGTACCTCTATCACCATTGATCTAGAATATTGTTCAATGTCTCGATCTCTGCACGATGCAACATTATTTCTCCTGAGCTTGTGTCTTGCACAATCTGAATCTATTTCTCCTGAGCTTGTGACTTGCATTATGCAACGTTATTTCTCTCAAGCTTGTGTCCTACGTGATTTATGCACGATGCAGTGTTATTTCTCTTGTGCTTGTGTCCTACATGATTTCTACGTGATGCAACGTTATTTCTCCTGAGCTTGCATCATGCATGATTTCTACATGATGTAACGTTATTTCTCCTAATCTTGTGTCCTACACAATTTCCATGTGATACAACTCTATTTCTCATGTGCTTGTGTCCTGTGTGATTTATGTGTGATGCATCATTATTTCTCTTATCTTGTGTCCTGTGTGTTGTTGACATCAATGAAAACCAAACTTCCAACAAGAAAAAATAGCCCTCCCAACTAGTACAATAATACCAAATATGAGGAAAACCTTGTACTCTCATCCAATGCAAATATCACCAAAATATGGGGACAATCTTGTCCTCCAATAACCATACAAAATAGAAAACCAAACCTCAAAAATATTCCTGTAAATTTCCTCTGCCCACAAATTTATTGCAGGCCACCTATATGACCTTCTGAGGTCACCTAACATCAGCTTATATAGGCCTACTCTACCCATAAGAACTTGTACGGATGTATGCAACTGTTCTCATAGCAACCCTCATACATACACAATTGTTCCCACTATAACCTGTATACATACACGATTGTTCCCATTGAAACCTGTGTACATGTATGAAAACCTATACAGACACTTTGTATGACTTGATTCACTCGTACAATCTCTTCCTCCTTTGGTTTCCTCTCTCACACACACACGAGTGGTGTCACCAAGCCTTATAGCACAAGTGTGGACTTGCTTGTACTAACATCATTCTTCCACAAAATGAGAAAATGTCACAATGACCTTTCTCCTTTATATACATGTCCAATGAGTGATTTTAGGCACCCCTTCTAAACTCAACAATTAGTTAGAATATTTTATTCCTCTTTTTGGGTGTGACACCCCATCACAAGCCCACAAATCCCATCAACTTTCCAATGAGTCCCTAGCCTCATTATGGGGCTGATTTCACTGAAACGAAAGGTTGATCTAGTGCCAACAAAGATTCCCAAATGTCTAACACCTTGGCCTCTTATGGGAATACCTCTTGAAGCTCAAAAAACTAACACTCCCTCTTAGCAAGGGAGGTATCCCATCCATAATCATCTATATGTACCTATTTCTACCATACTAGAACTAAATCTATCTCCTCTACCACAGTTGTACTCCAATCCTCCTGATTGTCTTCCCCCTCTGTCACTGCATAAAATCTTGTTGTGCAATCTTCCCCAGTAGCTTGTCCCTTTTTTCCTGAAACAAATCCTACTCCCATGACTTCATGACTATCTACCTCCTCTGGCAGTGTAGAAAAACCTGTTGAAATAACTGACTCCTCCATGGAGGGTACACAACTCCTAGAAGCCTATTTCCTCTTAACCTTCTCAACCCATGATACCTTCATGTCAATCCTGATATATTCCTCTCTCCCACTAGTACCTAAGGGGTAACTCCCTCTGAGTGTATGACTCTCCCTCTAATTCAATTGACTCTCTCTGAGATCATGTTCCCTCTAATTCCGCATGCTCCCTCTAAAACATGACTCCCTCTGGGTCTCTACAATATCTAGAGCCATATGATCCCTTTGAATTTGTTGACCTCCTATGAAGTATAATATCCTATGAAAATTTGTGGGAGGATAATCCTCCCAACTAGGTATTCAGGGATAACTCCCTCTAAAATATGGCTCCCTCTGATCTATCACTACTGATGGGGCTACCTACCCCCTCTGAACCTATGTTACTGGTGGGGTTGCCTACCTCACAACTGGTGGAGATACCTGCTCCCTCTGAAACTATGCTATTGGTGGAGCCACCTCCCTCACCATTGGTGGAGCTACCTTCTCCTCCTCATCTATCTCTCTGCTCCTATAAGTCATAGTATGTATAGGCTAGCCCCTCAACCTATATAGGTTTCCCTCCCTAACTCCAAGAATCATCGTTGAACTGAAGCTAGATCATTTGGGCACAAACAAAACTTTTCCATCTTGAAACATATATGGTGCCCCTTCTTATCAATATCTGAGACTGAGAGAAAAGTCCTCCTATGTTTTGGCACCCATAACACATTCGACACCCTCAGTACCTCACATGACTCCATCTGAAACTATATTGTACTAAATAATCGAACTACATGTTTGGTTCCTGTTAGCACTCTATAAATTTGTTCAGTTGATAAAAAAATGATAGAGGTAACTATTTCAACCAACTTTGAGGCCCAAAACTAGCCTTTCGGACCTGGAGAGGGCAGAATCTATCTCTGCGTGGGATATGGCTTTAAAGTTGTGGCTAGATTTAACACCTTTGAAATAATGGGTTCTAGTTATATTGGTGCAAGAAAGTAAGACTTTGGGATATGGAGTCGATTCGAGAAAAATGACAGAAACAAATGACTCGATGACTGAACTTGAGAGGATAAGGCTAAGAGAGAAACAATATTCAATGCAAAATCATAATATGTGGCAAGGATAAAACACATGAAGTAACTTGGAGCACCACTGTGGATGAATTCAAAGTTAACTTTTAGAAGAAAAACTTTTTGTCTAAATGGCGCGAACAACGAGTGTTGCGTAGTGAATCCACAAGTTCAAAATTTCGTTCCAATTTAGAAAAAAAAGGATATGAATAAAGAAAACATAAATCATGTACATAAGAAAGGGAAACAATACATCCAACTTCTACAATTAGAATCTTTTCATCAAAGCTACAGGACTTTTGCATTAAGTTTCGATCAGACTCAAATTACATACAATAGTTATTGTCTATACTAATATTTCCAACCAACCTGGCTTATATCGAAAAGATCAAATATATAAATGAGGGTGCTGATTGGGATACCCTACTTTTCTAACTGTTATCTCTACAAAATAGGAAACCGAATGTTCTACGTTACAAAACTCTTTGCATGAAGTTTTCCAAAAATAGACAACGAATACATCTAGATACATCATGATTGTTTATAATCCATCATGGGGATTCGGTTATCGATCAGGTATCTTCATGGGGAATGATGTGTCAATTCTTTCCTTCGACCAAATATCTGGGTGAAGAAGTGTTTGTCAGAGTCTCGTTGTCTGCTGTAACGGCTTTGATTTTCTATCACACACTCATTTGTTGGGGGAAGTGTGTGCGAAACGTGGTTCTAGATAGTCACAGTCGTTATTAAAATGGAAAAATGTATTAGGTGATGTATCCTTCCAAAGGCTCTAGGAAGATGAAGTGCATAAGTAATTGTTCAGCGATCAGTCGTGTGCATGGATCATCTGAGATTTGAGTTTCCCCAACTTCATTTTTCTTCCTTGATCTGGCCCTTCTCTGAGGTATCTTCTTTTGGGGAGACAGGGCTTCCACTGTCCTTCCTTCCTGCACAGTTCCTTCCACTCCAAGTTTTGTGCGGTGTGATGTCATTGTTCCCGTGGGTAAAGGAAAAATCCCTTTTTTATCCTTGGGGATGCCTGTTGCGAGTGAGAATGAATCCCAATAACTTTAGGGATCAGGTCTGGAGATCCTACCACTATGTGTACCCTTCTTCATGTTCTGAGAGGTCACCATGGTGCGACCAGTATCTATCGTGCACGCAGTATATCGGTCAGATGCCCAAGATGGATAATTTCAATCAACCTGGGCCTACGAGAAAACTTATAGATAGAGATTGAATCTGATTTTGTGAACAAAATGGGTGTAGAACCTCCTGGATTTATAACAAATAGGGTGGAAGGAATAATCGTGCCAAAGAAAATTGAATTCATGGCGACTATATTCTTCGAATGGAACCATAGATTTTCCATAACACATCCCTGCGTGTAAGGTATAGGAGATAAGGGTTGCAGGGCATACATGATGAAAACACCACGATTTTTCATTCCTTCGTCCTTCATGATGAATTAATAATAGTTACAGCACCCGCCGATGTGACCTCCATTAACTACATGACTCAACCTGGGGAACGTAGAGACTAAATTTGACAGTACCTAACTTTATAGGAACAACATACCTGTACCATTCACATATGTTTCAACTCTGACATCCCTTCATGCTTCCAAGGGCCAACTGACCAATTTCTTATTTTGACCCTTCATTTCTACATACTTGTCTTCACGTGTTTTGACAGATGGTCTATAAATCGACTGAAAACTGACTCTAATTGAAATAGAAATGGTGACGCTAATAGTTGGATCCAACAGGGATGTTATCCTCCCTACAAGGTAGCAAAGAACAGTAGACCAGGTGCCTAACCATTGGGCCTTATTTAGACTCTTTGACACTGCAATATGAAAAAAAGGACGCAACCTAAACCTATCGACACATTTTCTAAAAGAATCAGCATAAAACTCAAGGCCTTCACTTTGGGATTCAGTTTTCTACTGACCTACTAACTTGAAACAAAAATAAAATGACTATTTACAATGACAAATGACATAAATGAAATTTATTTCATCAGATAATGTTTGAGGAACCTGTCATTTATAGGCCCCCATCCAATGCACTCCCCATTTATTTCTTCCAAAAAATAAGCATTATTTATGTGATGTACACCAATTCTGAATGGACCCATCCACAGGTTATCAAACTTTATGTTCTTTCCTTTGTCTTCATTTCTCACGTCCCATCTCAACACTAGATCAGCCAACCGGAAATCCTCTAGCTTGGAATGATTTTCAAAGGATTTATTCGTCCTTTCCTGGTGGAGTTGTGATCGATTGTAAACATGTTCCCTCATTTGTTGTGTGTGAACCAACTAATTTATTCTTCTTTGCGCGTCATTTGGCTCTGCCTCCTACTCTTGCAACAATTTTTTGACGAGAAACCCTAGTGTGGTAGGTAAAATTGTGTTTGCATTGTATACAATATGGAAAGGCGATGTTGAGACAAAATTCTTGCTGATAACCCGATCTGCCCACAATGCATAGATAAGATTTTTATGCCAGGATTTATTATTGGCTTGCGGGATCCTTTTGATGATCTAGGTTTGGATTTTATTCAAGGATTCTTCTAACCTATTTCCTTGTGGGTAGTACATCGTAGAATGCCCCAAGTTTATATTGTAATCTCGACAAAACATTTCCATCCTCTTAGACTTGAATGTGGCCGCATTGTCTGTTATGATATTGATGGGGCATCCGAACCTCAACAAGATGTTTGTCTCCAGGAATTGGATGATGACTGGGTCGATATCATGCTTTGTGGGTATCACTTCTATCCACTTTGTGAAGTAGTCAGTGATCGTGAGTATCCATTTTTTTTTCACTGAGGATGGGGGATTTATTTCCCCTTTGAAATCCAAACCCCACCACATGAATGGTGCCTCGACTGAGATCAGCCTTAGTGGCAGGGGCTGCAACTTTCTTCTCCCATCAAAAATCTGGCATTCGTTGTAGTCAAAGACTTCTTTGTACACGTTTGCGAAGATTGTAGGCCAATAGTAACCTTCCCTTATGATTTTATGTGTGGTGGTTTTATAGTAGTGGTGTCCCCCGTAGTCGCCCTTGTGAAATTATTTTGTGGCTCACTTTGCATCATTCTCCAACAAACAGCTCAACAACATTCCCCCAGGATATTTCTAGTAGAGTGAGTTGTCCAGGATGCAGAACTTAACCTCTTTAATATTGAGAAATTTGGCCTTAGTATTACTTACGCCTAGGCGGGCCTGGAGATTCTTCAACACATAGATGATATCTTCATACCACGGTGAATTGAAGAAATTCTGGGACACCTGCACATTTGTTTCTTCTTGAGGACTCTCTGATAGAACGATGATGAAATTTATTCCCACAACATCACAATCCGACTGGTCCATTAGCTTCGCAAGGTCCTGACCCTTAATTAGTTTCATAGGATTGATCTCCAGGTCATATTCCAGCATGGTCTTTATCCACTTACCTCTCCTTCCTTCGGGATTGGGTTGAGTCAGGATATCATTTACTGAGTTGTTGAGCACATAAGCAATGACGTGGGAATGCAATATGTACATCCTAAACTCCTTCAAGACTTTCACTAAAGAATATGCTTGTTTTTCCATAATGTCTTACCTTAGTGGAGAATCCTACAGCGTCCTGCTGAAATAATCTATAGGCTTCTCAAAGTTTTGTTCATCTTTCTGGAACAGCACATCGGCAATCGTATGCTCTAAGGGAAATGAAAATAGGATGAAATCCTTCATGAAATATGGACTAGATAGCACAAGTTCTCTAGTCAATGCCACCTTGATATCTTCAAACAACTTCTTGGCCTTCGGGTTCCACTTGATTTCATTTCCCTTTCTGAGCATGTGGGTGATATGCTTTATAATCTCTGCCAAATTCGGGATGAATCTCCTCAATAAATTTACTTTTCCTAAGAATGATTTCACTTATTTTTACTGCACAAAGTGTCGATATTAAATATTTCTTTGACCCTCCTGGGGTCTATCTTAATTCCCTCCTTTGAGATAATGTGTCCCAACAACTTCCCTTCTTCCACCCCGAAATGTGATTTCTTAGGATTTATCGATATGTCGAACCTCCTGCAATTCTGGAAAACTTTCTTTGGATGTTTGAGGTGTTTTTTGTCAGAGGTAGAGTTGCCATTATGTCATCCAGATAGATCATGATGAACCTGTTCTTTTTGTTGGCAAACGTGATGTCCATTTCCCTCTGGAAATTGGCTCTAGCGTTCATTAGGCTGAAGGGAATCTTGGCGTACATGAACATTCCTCATGCAATTGTGAAAGTTGTTTTTTATCTGTCATCTAGGCGGACCATGATCTGATCATACCCTGAAAAGTCGTCCATCGTGGACATATTATGGGACCCCACCACCTTTTGCATGATATAGTATATTTTGGGAAGAGGATAGTGATCCTTGAGGGACACTTTGTTTAAATTTTGGAAGTCTACACACAATCTTATCTCGCTGCTCTTCTTCCTTATGGGCACCAAATTAGCTACCCATTTCAAGAACCGCAAAGAAACGATAATATTAGTGCCAAAAAGTTTCTTTACCTCTTTCTCTATCAGCGATAGTAACAGGGGGCTTATCCGTCTCATCTTTTGTTTGAAAGGTTTATGATCTTCCTTGAGAGGGATAACATGTTGGATCACCTTAGTGTCATACACCTTCAAATCATCATATCTCCATGCAAAAACTTTAGGGAACTCCTTCATGAGATTGATGTAATATTTCTTGACCTCTGGGCTGAGTGTTTTTGATAATTTGATCATTTTCAGGTTCTCCTCAGTATCGATGTTGCAGTCTTCCATGTCCTCTTCATTTGTAGTGATATTGGGATTTTTAGCCATGTCATTTTCATCAAACATATTTTCCAGTGGCACTAACCCCTTTAGAATGATGTTATTCTTCATTTGTATTATGTCCCTTCTCACGATATGGTTCTGGAAAGGGTCAGCGTTACTGCACGCATCCGCACTCCCATCTTTGTCACAACAGCATTCGTCATCAATGTTTATGTTAGTGAACTCATCTCTCATATGAAGAAATATTTATACCTTGTTTTCATCCTCAAATACCTGCTAGTATTTGATATTATCAGGGATTGTCAACTTGTGTTTGACTTCAATCTCATATTTTTTGTTTGGGAAAATGGGGATTTTAAAAACTGAGGCTGAGGTGGCCAACGCATCGGTGATCTGATTTTTTTCCCTTGGGATAGTAGATATGCCATACTCTGAAAATTCCTTGAGGTGGTCCAGCGCCAAGTTCCTGTATGCTCTCAGCCTAGGGTTCTTTGTCTAATATATTCCTTTAACCTAGTTTATGACCAGCTCGGAGTCTCCATGCACTTTTATCCTCTTTCTGCCTAATTCTTTCAACACCTTCAGGCCCAGAATCAGTGACTCACACTCTGCCATGTTGTTTGTGCATTTGAACGCAAGCTTGTATGAGAATAGTTTTGTGCCCATTTCAGAGGGGATTGCTCATACGTCAGCCCCAACCCCTTCTTTGATGACCATGTCATCAAAACTCATGTTCCATATCTCATTTTCTGTGTGGTCCTCCGAGTTGACGCACTCTATTACTTTTTGCGCGATTTCCTCATCGACTGTCATGATGGTTGTCGAATCTTCTTCTTCAAAACTTAGGTCATTGTAGAATATATAAGAACCAACCTCAGTGTCGATGGAGTATATGGGATGGTTATTTCGCTGCATCTTGCTGCTCACCATGTACTTCAGCAGCACTTCTCTATAAAATCGTTTGTCCTGGCCAAAGATAGGAATGGTGGCGTATGACATGTCCATTTTTAGGGTCCCTTTTAACTTCGCATTGCACGATCCGGAAAGAAGCATGCCAAAATTAGGGGATATGTCTGCCATGAACACGTCCATCACCATGTTCTTAGAATCTGGGCCAATAACACAACCAAATCCTTGATGAAGCCCAGGCACTTGACTTTCCACGAGTCAAAACAAAAAAGCTCTTTATAAGGTCTGGTGACGTCCAGACCCAATTCGTCCATGATCACCTTTGGCATGAGGTTGTGTGATGCACTTGAATCCATCATGGCGTTATGCAGGGTCATGTTGTGGACCTTCATACTGACGTAGAATGAAGGGACGTCCACAGTATCACTTGTCTCTTCAACACACTGACCAAACAAGATAGTGGGATGATCATCTTGGACATTCAAAGTGTCAGGGATCCCTCCCATTTTCAACATTTTAATAATTTTCTCTCGGTATTCACCCTTTCTGATAAGTTCATTGAAAGGGACATATATTTTGATTTTATCCATTTCATGCTCAAAGTTAAAGGGAGGACAGACTTTCTCTACCTCTTTTCCACCCCCTTCTCGGCTTCCTTCCAGAATTTTTTTCAGGGCCTCCTCCTTCGACTTTGCCTTCTCTGTCGCATCCTTGTTCATGTTGTCCAGCCTCGGTCAGCTTGTGGAAGGGGTGTCCACCAGAGGTTTCCTTACAGGATTAGTCTGCTAAGGCTCGGTAGACTCTTCCTTTCTCTTGAGGTTATATTTCTTCTGAAAATGCATGATGGAGTTCTGATAACCTTTTCTGAATTCTTTCATTTCCTAGGACAGTACATCATCAATTTCCCCAATCCATGCATCGTCTGTCTCTAGCATAAAATCTTTGTTTATGCTCATGTATCGATCATGTTCGCTCTTTGTCAAAAACACGTGTGGGTTTTTGTCATCTCAACAATTCATTTGGTCTTAGAACATCTTATTGAAGTCTTCATCCGCATATTTGTTTTGGAATGGAGGCCTTTTCTATTGGTCGCCTTGATCTCTTTAATCCCTCTTTTCCCTCTATTTGATATGAGGAACCTGAACCCTTCTGAGGTTTTGATTCCTAGGTTGGGGGTCATGTTGTTCTCGGGCAGCAGGTTTGTTTCCTATAGACATATTCTCAATTAGCTTCTCCATGGTTCTCATCATTAAGTCAAATTTTTCGTCTGCGGATATCAACATTGATGGTTGCACATCTCCTTGGGGATTCTTATCGCCTCTATTGAATCTTTGTTTGATATTCCCCAATGCCATCATATTTACCTCGACTTCGATCACATTTCTCATTATCACGTCTAGGTTTGGTGATCTTCTTTCTCTCAACAACAAAGCAAAGTCTTTGTCGAAGGAGTCGGCATATCACAACTGCGTAGCCCCGGGAGGTGGTTGGACTTCTACATCAATCAAGCTATAAACCTTCATGAAACAGGCTGAGAATTCTTTCACCGTCTTCTTTAAATTATTATACTACGTCAACAATTGCAAGGGGTTCTTCTTTTCTCCCCATCTATTTATGAAATATGTTTCGAACATGGTGAAGTCTATGAGGTTTTAAAATAACTCTCTAGTTCTTGTCATATGGAAAGATGGTCCGCTATCCATTAACCATGTTCCCCTGCCAGATATTGTACCTAAAAGGGAGGAAACCAACAACATCCCCCTTTAGAAAATATATGCAACTTCATAAACATATGTTGTCAATTCATACTGCCTTCTTCCACTCCCCCTTTGGTGTGGAAACTGTGAATCATAATGAAAAAATTCATGGAACTCATAACATCTGATCTCACTAAGATCCCTATTCCATCTCAGCTCTAGAGATGATTCTCTTTCGGGAGAAGCCCTTCCCCCAGGAGAAATTTTCTTGCCTGGAGAAACTCTTATTTCCTTCCTAGTGTGATCTATAAGGTCCTTGTTCTCATCATTTCTAATCTTCATCGTATCATCCATATCATTGTTGGGAATCAACTGAGTCTCCACCTAGACACAATCTATCCATATTCTATTAATTTTTGGCAACTTATCTCATGCACAGATCCCCTGTACAAATGGTTCCCAAGACCTGGGAAGACCTCTCAATGCCACATTTACTAATTTAGCATCCTCCACCTTCTCACAGATTGTTGCAAGTTGATCTCAGATCTAAGTAATCTTCATAAGATAGTTCACAATTGTGTCCTCACTGGACATCCTAACAAATTGAAGTTGATTCTTCAAGTGCAACTTCCTGCATATATTTCCATCCCGTTATAGACCTACCAAAGCCACATACATATCTCTGGTATATGTATTCTCATCAATGTGAGGAATAAATTTATCCTTCACTTATTCTAACAACACCTATTTGGCCTTCACTTCCCTCTTCTTGTGAGTTGCCAATTCTTGTGGATCAGTGGGTGCTACAACCACACCCTCAACATACTCCTTGAGGTTAGTCTCTTCCAATGGAAGGAGAACCCTTTCGTTCCAATACTAGAACTTTTTCGCCCCTTCCAACCTATCCTTAATATTTAATGTGTTCACCATCTTGACCTGTCGAGAACAAAACAAGAAATATACAACCAACTGTAGTAGCTATATATCTCAAAGATGACCCCCTTCTCTTAAAATCCCAAACTTTGATACCATGTAAATTTTCACATACAACCTTATGTGATCAATTTTCAGATCTAAAAATGTCTTCCTAGTGAACCAACAATAACACCCTAGCTATCATCACTAAACAATTCTACACTGAAAATTATTGACTGAAAAACATATGCAGCAGAAACACAAAACATTAGAGATGAATCATAAAAACATATGAGACAAAATATTTATGTTTTATAACCTTTTTAAATTCAGAAATTATGAGGGAAAACCCATCCCTCCCAACCAGTACAATATTACCAAATGTTAGGACAACCTTGTCCTCTCAACCAATATAAATATCACCAAAATCGGAGGACAACCTTCTCCTCCAATAACCATACAAAAAATAAAACCAAACCTTAACAATATTCCTGGAAATATCCTCTTCCCACAAATATAGTGTATACCACCTATACGACCTATTGAGGTCACATGACATCAGCATGTACAGACCGTCTCCTGCCCAGAAGAACTTGTACAGATGTACGCAATTGTTCTCACAGCAACCCGCGTATGTCTGCGACTGTTCCCACTACAACCCACGTGCATATGCAATTGTTCCCACTGAAACCTGCATAAATGTATGAAAACTTGTATGAACACTTTGTAGGAATCAATCCACTCATACAGTCTCTTACTCCAGTGGTTTCCTCTCGCTCTCACATGTGCGGTGTTATTTTCCCTGCCAAGAACAGAATATAGAGAGTCCTCAACCCTAGGCCATATTTTCCACCCTAGAAGAATTTCCTTTTGTTGAAATCACCAAGCCTCATAGGACAAGTGCAGACTCACTTATGCTAACTCCATTCTTCCACAAAATGAGAAAATTTCACAATGACTTTTCTCCTTTATATACTTATCCAATGAGTGATTTTAGGCACCCATTCTAAACTCAACAATTAATTAGAATATTTTATTCCTCTGTGGGTGTGACACCACATCAAATCCCACAAATCCCATCAACTTACCCATGAGGCCTT
The DNA here is from genome assembly GCA_000966675.3 of Picea glauca. Lineage (NCBI taxonomy): Eukaryota > Viridiplantae > Streptophyta > Pinopsida > Pinales > Pinaceae > Picea > Picea glauca. Next base: position 987,586 of record JZKD02S1673329.1, read on the forward strand.
ATCCTCATTATGGGGTTGATTTCACATAAATGAAAGTTTGATCTCGTACCAAGGAATATTCCCACATTCCTGACACCTTGGTCTCTTATGGGAATACCTCCTAAATCTACAACAACCAACATTTATGACTTCCTCAACCCTCAATTGTAGTAGGCTTTTGAACCTTCTAGAATCTCCTTGAAACCCTCATGTGCCTAGCCCTATATGCATGACTAATGGAGGTTGAAGTGGAATCATCTCATACCATGGTGGTCAACACCATAGGTCAACTTGCGGGAGGCGTAATTTTTTGAAATGAACTTTGATTGACTAACATTCTGCACCATTAGAAAGGTCTCAAAGTGTAGAAAATTTTCAAGGAGGTGTGCTCAAGTTCTAGACACCAAAACCCTAAAAAATATCGTTTAATTCCTCAAAATGGATCTGGAAGGTTTTGGACCCCAATTTTTTAAATTGGGACGTACCACTAAAATGACCCTGCAAGTTGATTCCTCCATTTTTTTCCACTCTGAAAGCATCAAGATAGATGAAAAATAATACGATGATCTAATCTAGATCACTTTTGTTTTGGAATGTGATTCCTAGGGAAAATTTATAGGATCAGTTCTCATGCAAGAAGGTAGACCCTTGGCCTATAATTGTTGAGAAAATGTTGTCATTGATGTCAAAGTGGCAGTGATGATGATGATGTGGAAGTAATGATAAGGATGTAACAGTGATTATGATGATGTGGCAATGAAAAAGGGATATTGTTTGAGTATTGAACCCATGAATCCAAGTGAAGAAGCCTTGAAGCCATGAAACCAAGTAAAGAATCCTCGAAGCCATGAAGCCAAGTAAATAAGCCTTGAGATTGTTTGAGTATTGAATCCATGAAGCCAAGTGAATAATATTTGAATCCATAAAGCCAAGTAAAGAAGCCTTGAAGCCATGAATCCAATATAAGAAGCCTTGAAGACATGTTGATGAAGCCTTGAGAAGCCAACATGCAGTAGTCAAGCCATGAGGACAAGTCAATGTCAAAGAAAATTGAAGAATCCCCTAAATCAATGATTATGTGTCCACTTAAAGAAGCCTTGAAGTTCCTTGAAGGACATTTGGCATAAATGTATATAACTCCAAAGTGGTCCCCTTATGGTGAATCTTTTAATCATGCCCCTCATGGGATGAGATAACTTATTTTTGTTTTTTCATGCCCACTTTGACTTGTACACAAATGGAGCCTTGAAGAAGCCCTAAAACCAAGTTAAGAACCCCCTAAAGTCAAGTGAATAAACCTACATATGTCCAATATAAATATTGCAATATGGATATTGTTGAAAATATTATTTGTGGTCAATTTGGATACCATGTATTTGTTAGAAATTTTACCCTACATAACTAACTCAAATGGAATCAAAATTTACATGGTTGTAAATATTATTTTGATACCTTTCCAATGGTATATGGAAGTCCCTCAAACTCCCTATGAATGAGGAGATATGAGTTTTTTCGTTTGACAACCCAGCCAAAAAATTGAGGTTGGCTCATCTATCTTTTGGGGACAGAATTACTATAAATACATGATAGAATTTCATAGTTTTAGTGTACCCAACGATGATATCAAGTATGAGGTACACTCAAGGTGTTGGTGTGTATTTCTGGTGTGAAATATAATTCTAATGGATTCCCTTAAGGTCTTTCTTATTCTCAAGGTATGCTATAAGGTTGTGATGTTGTCATAAGGTTGTGAGGTTGATGTATGCATTGTTGTGAGGTTGTGATGTTATTGTATGTAATACTATGAAGTTGTGATGTTGTCATGAGGTTGTGATGCTATCGTATGCTTTGCTATGAAGTTGTGGTGTTGTCGTGATGTTTTCGTGGGGTTGTGACGTTGCCATATGCTCTACTATGAAGTTGTGATGTTGTCGTGATGTTTCCATGAGTGGATGTTTTTGTCAGTGGATTTTTTTGTGAATGGATGTTACCGTTAGTGGATGTTTCCATCAATGATTACATTCTAGGAATGATGTTACGAGGCTTGCTAGGGTTTGAAGGAATGTATACAGAATGAAGCATGCAGGTGAAGTCAGGATTACTCTATGTATGAATATATTGGATTGGTGATATCTTATTGAGTTGGTGCTCAATTGAGAAGATTAGTGTCTTCATTCAGCAAGTTGGTGCATGTACTTTAGGGAGTGGGTGCTTCCTTCCAGTTGGAGTTGGTAAATCTAGGGGGTTGGTGCATCCTTCTAGTTGATGTTGGTAAATCAGGGAGTTCGATTTTCCTTTAGGTTGGTTCCTGTAAATCAGGGGGTTGGTGTCTCCTTCTAGATGGTTGTTATAACCCTAAAATGCACCACACAGGCTTACCTGGCATCAGGCCAACTCATGTCTCTTCCTTGCCAAAGCCATGCTGAATAAAACCTTGAAAAACCACTTAAAGTAAGCAACTCGTGACCTAACCTAACACTGGGCACATTGGAACGCTTGCTGCCCTTCTACTGCATGCGTTGGAACACGGGCTAGCCCACTACAGCCCGTGTTTACCTAACAAAGCAAACAATCAGGAAAGTTTCCGCCAGGACGAAAAGCTTTGGGTCAGTTAACTAGAACTCCCAGCCATGCATGGCCGAGAGTTCATCTAAAACCCTATCTCCTTCTAGCCTATAAAAGAAGGGGTAGGGGTACTATTCAAGAGGGAAAAATCATAGAAAAGAAACTCTGCCCAATTGCCGAATCCGTTTTGTCCCAACCCTTTAGCCTTTCCTCAAGCTTTAGGAGAATTCAAGAAAAGCAGTTGGAGGACAAAGAAGAGGAGGAGCCCAGGATCAGGATCGAGGAATGGTGGCCGGTCTCTAAAATCATTGTAAGTTGGTTCATATTGAGATTAATAAAAATATACTTTTCCCGTCCCAAATACATGAGTCTTATATGTTTTATGTGATTTGTGTTTAATCTCTAACCCTCTAGTAGAACAATAGCATGCATGCATAGTTTTGTCTTGATTGCAGGATCCCTTTTTGTAAGGAGTAGCAAAAGCAAGGAGACAAAGCTCAACGGAGGATCTACACCAACCGTCGATAAAAAGGTTAGTTGGTTCTTCCCTTGTTTGCTTGTGAAAAAGGGTTTTAGGTTGGGGTAGAAGTTTAAAAGTATCTTATGAAGGGTCATGATCTGCATACAAGTTTAAAGCCCTAGCTTGTTAGTCCATAGGGTAGAATAACCCACAACAGAATTGGCGACTCCACTGGGGAATATTTTACTCTTAGGGTTTCCGGATTTCATTAAAGGTTTTTGGGTAGTTCAAAGAAGTTCATTTTCTGTTTCTTTGTTTATTTTTGTTTTTTGTTAGGTCAAAAGCTAGCAGGGAACCTGGTTATCAATACCAGTTTTTCTTGACTGACGCTTGACATTCATTTTCGGGACATACAGAGGTACCCGCGGCCTGCAGAAGCCCTGCCCACGGGTGACCTGCGCCCTAACCTTCTACATCCCGCGTTTGAACGCCTGCTGTAGTGGTTTCAGTAGCATGTAGAGCCCAGGAAGCTTAAGAGGCAGTCTCCTCTTCCTTGTCAAAAGTTTACTTTCTCAGGGGGCTTTCTGGATCCTGTCTAGGTCTTGATTGATTTACTGTCTTGCTTTTAGTCTGACTTATTGTTTTGGTTGTTCTTTGCATTTGTTTTCTTTTTTGCAAATTTTCTTTTTCTGTTGAAGTGTTAGCATCCAATCCTTTTAGAGACCCTGGTTGTCAGTACCAGAGGCCTTTTTCAGGACTGGACTGCCTATGTGTTGTTTTATCTTGGCTTTTATACAGACTCGCGTCCTTTTTAAGGCTAGCCCGTGGGTACCCGCACTCTGTAGTAGCTCAGCACGCGTTTGAACGCGTGCTGTCTTGGTGACAGTCGCGGGATTGTTTGGTAGTTTTTCAGCTTGGGTGGGGCAGTCATCCCCTCCTGTGGTGAGAAGAGCTCCTCTCGAGGGTATAGATTCTGGATCTGCATAATCAGCAGGTTGGGGAATCTTATCCTTACCCGGTGTTTGTTAGTGCATGTTTTGATAGAAAAGACAAAAGAGAAAAAATATTTGTTTTATGGTTTTTAGGCAAGTGTTAGAATCAGTGTTGTTTAGACTGCTTTTTTGCATTTTTCGTGCTCTGATTCTGTTTACGATTTGTGCTTTAAGCCAGAGTTTTCTTTTCATTCTCTTGGTTTTGTTCTTGTCAACATTTTTCCTTGTTGTGTTATTTTACAACAAAATAAAAAAATAAACAATTCATTTTCTTCTTGGTTTGAAGATTGTGTTGTTGCATTAGTAGCTAGGAGAAAAGTATTTTTGCATAAGTTTTTGCAGTGCATTTTAGTATAAGTAGCTCGCAGATTTGAGCGAAATTCCTTCATATTTACTGCACGAAATCTTAGTAAATTTGAAAAAGAAAAGAAGTCTTTCATTGAAAAGTTGTTGGTTTTGCATTTTAGTAAAAGTTTTTGTGTTCACGCATTTTGTTCATTTTGCTTTGAGTCTTTTTACACACCATCAATTTCATTTCTGTACCTTGTGACTTAAAGAAGCCCATTAAAAGCAACGCTAATTAAAATCAAGTAAACTTTTCTGTTTGTAGGGTGCATACACTAGCTCAGGAATAGGACCTTGGAATAGGTTGGAGAGTAAATTCTCCAAGGTCACCCAAACCAAACATTGGAGTCTGTCAATAGGGAGT
>JZKD02S1673331.1:14174-54847 GCA_000966675.3 Picea glauca
TGATATCAAAACTTGAAAATAATTTCCACAGTAAATTTTTCACTGTATTAATTAACAATCAAGAATCAAAAGCATTGCAATCTGAATAATGAATTCAAGCATGAAGAAAGAAAAATAGAGTAGAAAAGAGTGTCTAACCATCCATATGCCTTTGCTATCTAGACTACTATAGGGTCAAGACTAGCACATCTTTAGTTATTGCAATGATTTTATAAATAAGGATGTGTTTTGGGTTTTGAAAAAAGGTGGACCAGGTAAAGTGAAAGAGAAAGAATAAAGGGATAAGCTTAAATGCAGATCAATGAATCACCATTGGGCAATGGAGTTAAGTAAACACTCCATTAGATTGAAGGCCAGTGAACTGCATATCAGATAAAATACTTATATGATGATGGATATAAGAATGGAGAATGTGACAAATAGTAGAACATCCACCAAACAAAGATTCTCTCTACAAATGGATTTGATAGGTACTTGAACAAAACACACAAACAACAGGCGGATCACAAAAAATCTTACTGCTCAAGAATATATTGTTTATGGATAGTCATTGATTCTCAATGGCTATAACTCATTCAATCAAGAGGGAAAAACAGAATGGAAAACAAAGAAATCACGATCTGATAGCATAACTCACAGGGATGTTCAGTGTCAGAAATGAATGCTTAATAAAACTTCCCATAAGCTTACAATACTCATCCACAGGTCGACTAATCAAATTCTTCTCCAAGACTTACCCTCTCGAGTCCCTTACCCCCTCCTGAGAGACTTACAATAAATAGATCCATCATGGTAAAATTAGATCCCAAAAATCTCAATCGAGAATTTCCCTCAAATCAATCTTTAAACTAACAACTACAATGAATCAAGACTCTGATAAGATCTGAATTGATTCTAGATCCTATTCATTTGGACAAGCCTTAACCAATCTTATACCAAGTGGAATAAAAAGAAGCTATTCTTATGAAAAAATTCTCCGACAACTGGAATAAAAACCCTCCTTGTTGTGCTAATCCCAAAAGATATTCTTCCATCAAATACTCCCAAAATCTGGCGAAAATCAATTTTGAAGATATGAACAATAACTGATGCTCCGTCACCAACAAAAATTGAGGATCGAAGAAAATTTGGGCAATTGATGTATCATCTTGAATAAGTGAATTGATTTTGATGCTTGGATTGGTCCAATATATTAGGCTAGATACTACATATTCTCCATCCGATTATTTCCCTCATGTGGATGCAATGAGAATTCTTGATTTTCTTGGCACCCCAATTTGATCAACCAACCTTTGATTTTGAGGTATAATGGCTAAGCGATATTGTTAGAATTTAGGCTAATATATGAATGAAGAACACCATATAGGCTGTCAATGTCCCATATTCTTGAGCATGGCATCCTCGAGTCATTATACACTAAGATCACTGATCCACTTATCCTTCGTCACCTGCATAACATCTTTACAGGCATCTAAATGGTTGGCAATTGGTGAGTTCTTTTTGTATCAGAGTCTGGCTCCTTACTTGTCGTTTTCCAGTGAAGACTTTTGACTTTAGATTTAACTTCAGTTTCATTGATCAATCTGAGACCTTACATCTCTTAAGTGAATTTCTTTGGAATGGAAAACCCTCTATATAATCTTAACAATTGATGCCACATTGTTGCAGATCTGGTCCTTTAATCTGTGTTGTGAAGGGATCTATTCACACCCATAGAAAATAGAAGTAAAAATAATGAGCCAAACAACAACAATTGTGGGTTTCCTGTTCTGTCATCCCATCAAACCCTTCTCGAATCCTTTACACTCATTTTGAAGACAACGTCTCAATGCCAGAGATGCATTCTTTATAGGCTTCGAACCTGACACTTGTTTGGCATTTTGACATTTGGATGATTTTGCCTTTCATCTACGATGTACGCATCAGTTGGTTCAAGTTCGTGCAGAAGGAAGAATGGGTAATAACAATCTAGCAACAACTTCTCTCAGCGAAATGTGAAATCGAAAAAGCGGTCCCAGTTCTCGACAATCCAGAGTTATACGAACATTTCCATAAATTGTTGTGAGACCTATAACATCTACCTACGGAGACTGAAGAGCCAAAAATATTTCCATGGAATCATCTATGCTAGGGTCTATGTCGACGATGATTTCTTCCTCTTATTCTCCACACCTATGTCGCCCATCGATCCAAGCACCACCAGAAGTAGGAGGAAAGTTGTGAGATAAACAACACGAGTTTCAATGAAGGAGAAATAGGGTTGTAACTGGGAGAATTTTTTGCAGGAGCAATTTTATTTCGACCTCAAACAAACAAACTAGAGTGACAAGATGGATGACGTCCAAACTGCTATGTAAACGTGAAATCCTAATCTTCTTATGCTAGTAGTCTCGATGTGTAGAGAATAAGGGTGCCTTCTCCTCCTTGTGGCTTGGTCTGATGCTTCTGCGCTGGCTTTGTCTTGACTTATGTGTTGACTTGTGGCTAACCCTGGTTTTGTATGACTCCAGGTGTGTGGCTTTAAGGACTGGAGATTGTCCTTCTAGCACAACCAAATTTTTGGTGGAATTAAAAATCAACCCTATGTAAAAGCCAATGAAACCTGAAAAACAATTTGGCAAGTCCTTTAATAAATTAGCCTTTAAAGGCCAAATTATCTCAAACAAGGCATCATAGCCATACATCAAGGGTGTATGGAATAAGAACTTCCAACCTTCCTGTACCTCCTCTCTAATGAGGAAAGTTAAAATCTCAGTACTACTTTTGGCATATACGATACCGGTGCTTAGGAACAACACTTCTTGGTGCTACGGGAATAACCACATTCCTGTAACAAGGAGAAAGTTGAAAATTTAGTATCTAGATACTAACAGATAGAATGTCTATTGATGAATATGAGCGAAGGTTTTTGGAATTGTTGAAGTATGTTTCGTTCATCAAAGATGAGACTGTCAAAATTCAAAGGTATCTGAGTGGACTGCCACCTTCCATTGGTGACAAGATCCAACATGATGACCCTAAGACTATGGAAGAAACTATAAGAAGAGAAAAATTCTTATATGAACAACAAAGAGAAAAGACAAATTTTTCGAAGGCTTGGGATGACCAGAAAAAGTTCAAGAAAGAGCAGAGGCAAAAGGGAAACAAACCTCCCTTTTTCAGAAACAGTCCTCAAAGATAGCCATCTTTTAGAGAGAAGAGAATGACTGAGGTAGGGGGACAAAGGCCAAGGAAGACACTCATTTAGTGTTGGGGCTGTCAGGGAAACCACAAGTACATAGATTGTCCCCCAAAAAATGGAAAAGTGAGAGATGTCCACAATGTTCAGTAGGAAGAAATAGTGGAGGACATGGGCAATAGAATATCAAGGATCTATGCGGCCTTGGACAAAAAGCAAGTTGAATTTCAATCACACATGATTGAAGTGGAAGGTATGATCAACAACCATGCCTTTACTATTTTAATTGATTCAGGGGCTAGCCATAGTTATATAGATCCTAGAGTGGTGGAAAGTTTTCAATTGTCAAGAAGAAAACATGGAAAATCTTGGTTAGTGCAGTTGGCTACAGGAACCAAGAGAAAGGTTATGGAATTGGTTAAGTCCTGTCAAGTGGACATGAATGGACTGAACACAAGGGATGAATTGAACATTCTGCCTTTAGGTTCCTATGATTGTCTAATTGGGATGGATTGGTTGGACCAACACCATGCCATTCTAGACTGTTGTAACAAATCATTCACTTTCCTGGATGAGGAGGGGAATCAGAGAACAATCCAAGGAATTTCCAGAGCAATTGTTGTCAGGGAAATCTCAACAATGCAGCTGAAGAAGTGCTACAAGAAATGATGCCAATTATTTGTAGACCACATGGAGGAAGCACCTAAGGATAAAGTATCAAATATTGAAGACCATGAGATACTTAAGGAGTTTGAAGATGTATTCCAGGAAGTACTAGGACTACCCTTGAAAAGAGATATTGACTTCTCTATAAACCTGATTCCTGGAGCAGCTCTAGTATCGAAAGCTCCTTATAGAATGAGTACACAAGAGCTGAAGGAACTGCAATTGCAACTTGAAGAGCTTCTAAAGAAGGGGTATATACACCCAAGTGTGTCACCTTGGGGTGCCTCGGTCCTGTTCGTGAAGACGAAGGATGGGACATTGAGATAGTGCATCGATTTTAGACAATTGAATAAAGTAACTATTAAGAACAAGTGTCCTTTGCCAAGGATTGATGATCTCTTTTCTTAGTTGAAGGATGCTAAGATATTTTCAAAAATAGATCTCAGGTCAGGATATCATCAGGTAAGAATAAAGGATGAATACATCAGCAAGACCACCTTCAGAACAAGGTACGTTCTTTATGAATTCACAGTGGTGCCATTTGGGTTGTCAAATGCACTCGTTGTTTTTATGTGCCTAATCAATGGTGTGTTCAGGGAATATCTAGATAAGTTTTTCATAGTCTTTTTGGATGACATCTTGGTGTATTCCAAGTCAGAGGAAGAGCATGGACAACATCTATGGATGGTGTTTCAAGTGCTAAGAGAGAACCAACTGTATGCCAAGTTGAGCAAGTGCTCATTTTATCAAAAGAAGATCCATTACTTGGGGCACATCATCTCAAAGGATGGGATAGTCATAGATCCTGAGAATATTGAAGCCATCAAAGAATGTTCAATGACAAAGAATGTGACAGAAGTTAGATCCTTTATGGGTCTAGCTGGCTATTACAACAGTTTCATTGTAGGGTTCTCAAGGATAGCTCACCCTATCATTTCCTTGTAGAGGAAGGAGAAGAAGTTTCAATGGAAAGAAGAATGTGAGAGAAGCTTCCAGCCATTGAAGAAACTATTAACCAGTGCTCCAATCCTGAGGATTGCAGATCCAAATGTGGATTTCGTGGTTTGCACAGATGCATGCAAAGAAGGACTGGGAGGAATCCTCAGTCAGAATGGATTTGTAATATGTTATGAGTCCAAGAAGTTGAAAGATCACGAAAAGAACTATGCCACTCATGATTTGGAGTTGGTGGCCATCGTTCACGCTCTGAAGAAATGGAGGCATTACCTCATGGGAAGGAGGTTTGAACTGAGGATAGACCATAACGGTCTGAAGTATTTGTTTGATCAACCAACCTTAAATGCTAGGCAGAGTAGATGGTTGGAATTCCTTTGTGAGTATGACTTTAATATCAAGCATATCAAAGGAAAAGAGAACAATGTGACTAATGCACTCAACATGAGAGTGCATGAACTACATGTGACAACTATTAGAATGTACCAAATTGATATTAAAGGCATAATTTTGGAAGCTGCAAATGCAGATCTACAACACATGGAATTGGTAGTAAAGCTATGACAAGGTAAGATGATACAGAGAGTGGAAGATTATAAGTTGGAAGTTGATGGAACACTCCTGTACAAAAACATATTTTATGTACCTAATGTCCAAGAATTGAAACTTATGATTTGAATGAAATTTATAATGTGCCTTATGCTGGGCACCCTGGATATCAGAAAACTGTGGCAGCAGTCGAGATCCATTACTTTTGGCCAGGTATGAAAAAGGAAATTGCAGAATACATTGCCCGATGTATGGAGTGTCAGAAGGTTAAATTTGAGCACTTGCATCCAACAGTGTTGTTGTAGACTTTACCCATCCCTGAGTGGAAGTGGGATGTAGTGACAATGGATTTCATCACAGGACTACCCATAACCAGCAAGCAACATGATTCAATCATGGTGGTGGTGGACAATCTTATGAAAGTTGCCCATTTTATTCCATTAAAGACTACTCATAAAGAAGATAATGTTGTTGATATATTTATGAGGGAAATAGTATGATTGCATGGTATTCCCAAGACAATTGTGTCTGACTGAGACTCAAAATTTACCTCAAAAGTTTGGAAAGGGTTATTCAAAGGGTTCAAAATGAATCTAAACTTCAGCGCAGCCTATCATCCTGAGTCTGATGGGCAGATAGAGAGGGCGAACCAAGTGATAGAAGATATGCTAAGGATGTATGTGATGGAAAAACCATCTAAATGGGAAGACTACCTACACTTGGTAGAATTTTCCTACAACAATGGGTATCAAGCATCCTTGAAGATGAAACCATTTGAATCACTTTATGGAAGAAAGTGCAATACTCCAGTAAGCTAGGACAATCCAACCGATAGAGCAGTAGTTGGGCCAGAGTTGCTCAAGGAAATGGAAGAACAAATGCTGAAGATTAAGAAGAATTTGAAAGCTGCCCAAGATAGGTAGAAAATTTATGTTGATAAGAAAAAAACCCATAGAGAGTTTAAAGTGGGTGATAATGTTTTCTTGAAAGTGAAATCCAATAGAAGTTCATTGAAGTTGGGAAACTGTTCGAAGTTGGAAGCTAGATTTTGTGGTCCATTTGAAATCCTATAAAGGATTGGACCAGTTGCATATATGCTTGCATTGCCTGCATCCATGACTGTACATAATGTGCTTCATATTTCATTGCTTAAGAAATATATACCTGATCCTAATCATGTGATTGATTGGAATGTGATTCAGGTTGAGCAAGAAGGTGTCTTGTAGGTGCATCTGGTGCGCATATTGGACCGAAAGAGAAAATATCTCCAGAATCGAGCCATAGGGTTTCCCGGCCTATTGGTGGTTGGGGAAGTTACATCAATGTCTATGCTCCTTGATTTTAATATCCCCTAGACATTGTTGATATGTTATTTATCATTCATGGTGTGCAATACCTCTTGACTATGTCCATTTTCTCGTGTGGTGGTATGAGTCTTTGTTGATGGCCTTTGAGTTTGAGAATCCTAGAGAGGTCATGTATCCTAGTTCAAGGTATGGTTCATGGTGCTTGAACCTCGAAGGTTTTAATGTACCCATTACCAACAACCATGAAAATATTGCTCTTATACCAATCTGTGATGCACCCACTGTCAAAGTCACTCTAAATTCATGTATTCTGGGAAAATTATGAATTTATGTTACCATTATTTAATTAATCAAGAAACATGCATGCCAAACAATAACTAATGCAATATTCAAGAACATACTAATTAGTTACAGGAAAATGCCCAATGCATTTTATAACACCAATACGCATGATAAAATCAACACAAAGATAATTAATACACAACAGAATACAAAATATAGAGAAAACATAAGGATAACTTATCTTTAAATAAATCATTCACCAACTAGCTGCAGATGTTGGATGTTCCACCCAACCATAGACAATGTTGTTCTATCTCTCAACAACAGGCCACCCTCGATATAGGGCTATGAATCCACAAGGACAGGTCCTAGGATGAATCTAAAACATACAACAATAAGCTAACAATCTCTCATGGTTTTTCCAACCATGCAATAATCCTATTTTACTAGATCTCTTCCCCTTTAACATGCACAACCCAAATAAATGAACCCCTTTATTTGCAATGTAATCTCTCATGTTGATCCACTTATTTTCTAGGGTTCTAGTGCTACTTGTTAGGAAATATCAATGCCATAAAATCTAAGGATTCTTAGATGTGAATAGATCTTTCACAAATTCCACCATTCTCATGCACACATACATCCATTTCTTTATGGAATAATCAACAATTAATTACAACCAACAAGAAATGGATCTTTTCCTCCCCTAATTTATTTTTCCATCCAACCCAAGAACAAGAGTGAACAATAATAAATGAGGAATGAGTAACAATGATTGAGTAATCAAATGAGTAAGTAACCAAATGATTTAGTAACCCACAAACATCCCAAAGTCGAGGTTTATATAATTACATGAAATAAAGCATGATTACTCAAAAAGTCACGAGTACTCTTCCTACATGGAATCCTCATGCTCCCACGTAGCATCTTTATGACCATATCAGGTACATCGAACATTTATCGATCCTATGGATCGATTCTGGAGAAATTTGACCTTCCTTTCCAATATGCACACTGACTGGACTTGAGAGTCTCCTTCTGGATCCACTTGAATCAAATTCCAATCAATAACGTGGTTAGGATAATGTAGATACCTTTTCAGCAAAGGGACATGAAATACATTATGCACATTCATGGAATAATGCAATGCAAGCATGTATGAAACTGTCCCTATTCTATCCAATATCTCAAATGGACGCCATAATTTGGTGTCTAGCTTGATACATCTACCCAAGTTCAAGAATCTCTTCTTGGGCTTCACTTTCATAATCACATGCTCTCCCACTTTAAATTATCCAGTTGTCTTGTTCTTATCTTCATAGATCTTCTTTCTATCTTGTGTTGCTTCCAAATTCTGATTAATTTTAACCATCTGGTCTTCCATATTCTTGAGAAAGTCTGGCCCAAGTACTACTCTATCTATTAGGTTGTCCCAAATCACTGCATTATTTCATTTTGGTAATCGAGATGTTCGACATATGGAAGATTATGCATTTCTTTTCATACCAAATTCCTATGTTCTCTGGAACTAGGAACAAAAAAAATATTTTTATGCATAAGTAATCCATCTTATTTCATCTTATATTCTTTAAATTTATACTATACATTTTCTTGTTGTAATCTTTATTTTACCTGTAGGTAATGTTGGTCTGTAACAATAGTATCTAAATTTTTGCTCTTTAAATATGAATTATGAATACTAATTGATGTAACATGCATTATATGTACTCTTTTGTTGAGTGCATCAACAAATTTACTTTCTTTTCCTTTGATATGATTGATGTCAAAGTCGTAATCACTGCAAAATTCCAACCATATTGTCTTCCTGAAATTTAAAGTTGTTTTTTCAAAAAGATATTTCAAACCCATATGGTCTGTCCTTAATTCAAATTTCATTCCCATGAGATAATTCCTCCACATAATGGCTTCAATATTCTCTGGGTCTAATTCTATATCTTCCTATGAAATAATGTGCCCCAAATGATGGATCTACTTTTGGTAAAAATAACACTTTCTTAGTTTGGCATACAACTGATGTTCCCTTAGAACTTGCAGCAACAAGCTCAAGTGGTGTTCATGCTCTTCCTTGAACATAGAATAGATAAGTATGTCATCCAAGAACACAATGACAAATTTATCTAGATAATTTTTTAATATTCCACTCATTAAGAACATAAAGACAACTGGTGCATTGGTCAGTCCAAATGGCACCACTACAAATTCATAATGCCCACACCTAGTTCTATAAGTTGTCTTACTCGTGTCTTCTTCCTTGATTCTCAAATGGTGATATCCTGATCCCAAGTCTATCTTTGAAAATATCTTTTCTCCTTTTAGCTAATCAAAGAGGTCATCAATTCTGGGTAGAGGGTATTTTTTCTTCACAGTGGCTTTATTCAACTGTCTAAAGTCAATACACAATCTCCACTTTCCATCCTTCTTTTTAAAAAAGAGTACTAGTGCTACCCAAGGTAAAAAACTTGGGCATATGTACCCTTTCTTCAACAATTCTTCTAGCTACATTTGTTATTCTCTTGATTTTGGTGGTACTCATAATGTAAGACATATTTTATATTAGGGAAGCTTCTAGTACTAATTCAATAGAGAAATATATATCCCTCTTTGGTGGTAATCCTAGTATTTCTTGGAATACATCCTCAAACTATTGAAATACTAAATAATATTCAATACTTGGACCTTTGGTATTTTTGAGATACTAAACATGAGCTACATACAATTGACATCCTTTCCTGAAACATCTCTTTAGCTGTAAGGATGAAATATCCATGATAGAAATGGGTTATGGAATTCCTTTCATAGTGCTATATTTTCCTTCCTCATAAATACATGTAAATGTCTTGTTATGGAAATCTAGGAAAACATGGTGTTTGTCCAACCAATCAATTCCAATTAGGATATTGTAAGGATCCCAATGGTATGATATTCATATCAGCACTAGTACTCACTCCATTCATATTTATTGGACAATCTTTGAAAATCTCATTGATCTTTATTTTGATTTGAGTGGTTAGTTGAACTAAAGATGATTTTTCAAGTTTAATTTTTTCCAAATGAAATATTTCCACTATTTTAGGATCAATGTAACTATGGCTTGCTCATGAATTAATTAAAATAGAAACAAGATGATTAATGACCTTACCTTGCACCTCAATCATATGGGATTGGTGTTATACCTATCAATATTCCAGGGAAACATATATTCTTGGAGTATTTATTCCCATGTCTTATACTTTAGTATCCTCTTGAATGTTTTGCAATGTCCTCATATATCTTCTATGTGAGGGAAATACTTATAAATGTGATCTTATTTACATCACAAAAATTTGATTGGTGGTCTTCCCCCTTGTAACATCCCCAACCACCAACAGGTCGGGCAATACCACTACTCAGATGCCTTACTTAGCTCTGATACGATATTGTAACATCCCCAGCCCTCCAGACACCAGGTAATGCTACCACATGGAATATACTCTTATATAATATATGCATTTAATGAAATTAAAACACTTAAAACAGAGTAATCAAATAATTAATACTACCATACAGAATCAATGGAATTAACAGTAATTCATATACGCAACAGATTACATGATAACATTCAAGCATCACAAAACATGCATAAAATACATAATTAAGCACATAAATGATACTTATCTTTTAGCTAGAGTAAATCCACCAACTATGTGTAGACCTTCCACGAACCTCCCATCCTTAGACCACACTGATCATCACTCTCAGCAGTGGGTCACCCTCGAGCTAGGACTAAACTCCACCGGGAAAGAGAATTCTAGGCTTGGCAAGGACAACAAGGAAGTTGCACAAAGAAAAAGGAAGGATATTTTATCCCAGGAGCCACTTATGCCCACAAACCATAGACCCTCATTCCCCACATGCCTTCTCCACCCTAGGAGGATACACCTTCACTAATACAAGTCCATCGGCTAGTACACCTCCCTTACCTTGGGCTTCAACAACAGGCTGGAACAAAAGTCTTAGAGTAATGTAGCTGCTATGGGACTCCCTTCTAGGAGAAATAACTTCCCAACCAACTCTCTAACCTGGGAGATTTTCCCACAGGCCTGACAACCTACCTCTTCAACCAATCTTTGACTAAGATACAACCAGGCATGGGTCACAACAACAACATTCAACACTCAGTTAGCTCACGGGTGACATTAGTAACAGGAAATAGGTATGACACCCAAACAGTAATAGTCAACACTAAGGCATAGAAAGGCTCTAGCGATTACAAGATGTGTCAGGCTTCTCAGCAAGAAACGCATGATAAATTCACGATTTCTGGTTTCATAGATGCGTGAGGGTATGTAGAGGTCAGACGCAGAGGAAAAATGGTTTCAGCTAGAGGATGACTAGTGAACTTTGGAGGAGGATGGATGAATGGGAATTGTCCCCATCACAGTTTGACTCTTTGGATTTTAACTGCATGCGCCCATGTGGACACCTATCTTTCTGGATCTGCATGCACTCCATTTAGCATACGTTCCTTTTCGAGGAGCTTAGGACAACTATGATCAATTCCCACCTTAGCCTTTAGGAAATAATAATAAAATATTATCCCCTTATAGGTAAGCCCCCTAGCTTAGCCCCTAGGCCTAGACACTTAGCTCCCTCCCTTACCCTATCTAGTGGAGCTTAGTCCCCCATAAATCTTTCTTCTTGGAGGTCTACATGCAGTGATATATATTTTTTTATTAATAATGTGAGTACTTACATATACAAAATAAATCAGGCTCATTTTCCTTGGCATATGGCTCACCAACCTAATAAATACATAAGTCTCTCGGCTTATAACCACATAGCTCACCATCCTATCAACAAAATTAAGATTCAACAAGGGCTTGGCCTTGGGGTATTACACCCCTTTTCCCAAGGAGTCTTCCCTGGAGCTTGGATTCATTCTTAGTAGGTTGATATTGTTTACTTCTAAATTAAGACTGTTTCTATTGAAAGGTGTTTTGAATCCCTTCCTACTCTGATAATATTTCTCCTTCTTCTTATCCTTCAAATCTTTTTGCAAAGATTCTCTGCTCTTGCCTTACTCATACATGTACTTAGACTTTATAATGGTCTCTATCAAAGTTTTCGGTTTGTCATATTGAATCTTATCGTTATATAAAGATGTTAGTCCACCGAGAAACCTCTGCATATTGAAATTTTCATCCTTGATAAACCCCACATACTTCAGCAATCCCAATGGATTTCAATACTCTCCCATGGTCATGTCTCACCAAACTAAGTTCAAAGAACTCTTTCATTTTCTTGTCAAAATAGTTCTTTAAAAGATACTCTCGCTAAAAATATGTCTTGAACTGCTTCCAAGTGATCCTACTCTCATTGATGTGCTCAAATTTCTTCAATTGATCCCACCACATAACAAATTTCCCATGAAAATGGTATGTGGAAATCTTTGCTTCTAGGTTAGGTGAGTAGTTGTGTAACTCAAAATACTTCTTGATTCCAAGCAACCAACCTTTAGCATCATCTTCCAATTCTCTTTCTCTATCAAAGGATGGTGTCTTAATATTCCTAATTGTAATATCCCCCGGTAGTGCCCCAGTTATATTATGAATTGTAATCATGTTTTGTAGGTTGGTAAGCCAAGTATTGATAAGCTAGTGGGCTTATGTGTTTATTAGGCCAGAGAGCCTAAGTGTTAAAGGCCAAGAGCTTGTTTTTGTATATGTAACTATGCAGAACATTAATAAAAATATAAACATCGTTGCATGCAGACCAAACATTAAGAAAGAGTAATGGGGGACTAAGCTTCCACAGAGTGGGTAAGGGAAAGGGGGATGAAAGGTTGGAAAGAGAGGCTAAGTGTTGAGCCTAGGGGCTAAGCTTAGGGGATTAATTCCTTGAGAATAATAAGAGCTTTTTTTTGTATATGTAACTATGCAGAACATTAATAAAAGTATAAGCATCGCTGCATGTAGACCGATGATGAAGAAAGAGTGATGGGGGACTAAGCTTCCACAGAGTGGGTAAGGGAAAGGGGGTTGAAAGGTTGGAAAGAGAGGCTAAGTGTTGAGCCTAGGGGATAAGCTTATGGTCTTAAGTTGTTGAGAATAATATTCTATTATTATTCTAAAGCTATGTGACAAAACATGTTTTTATCCTAAGTCTTGGGAGAGGCAATGCATGCAACTACAAGTGTGAAAAAGGGAACACATGTAGCTCTAGGAAGACAAGTGTTGACTTGGGCACATGGAGTTAAAAGCTGAAGCATCAACTGAGTTTGGGGTTCGTCCTCCATTCTGCTGTGGACTATCTGAAACTAGGAATTTTGTCTGGTCTTTGCGTTGATCCCCCATTTGACTTTCCATTGTTTGAATTGTGTGGTGGATGCGTTTGATCTCGGCATTCATACCCTCACACAACTCTGAACCAGACTCCTGTGATGTTTTATTGAGAAGTCGATACACCCTCTATCTGAACTGATGAGTTTGTGTTCGACCTTTGCGTGGATTGATTATCACGCATCCTAAAAATTGGTGTTATCTGAACCTTGTTGTGTCTTAGTGGCATGTTGTCATTTTCTAGATGTCCACACCCAATTTTCATGTTGTTTCTGTCACCTGTGAGTTAACCAAAAGCTGTTGCTGTTGCTGATTCCTGAACTTGCAGGAATTGAATTGAAAACTGGTTGAAGAACCGGGTTGTTGGGCTCGTGGTAGAAGAGGCAGGTTGTCAGGCCTGTGAGCATCTCTCTCTAGGTGAGGGAGTCTGTTGGGAAGTGGTTTTCTCCTAGAGAGAGTCCAACACTAGCTACAGAGCTATAATAATTCCTGATCCATCTTGTTGTCGAGACCCAGTGAGGGAGGTGAAGCACCGATGGACTGTGGTTTTGAAGGTGTATACTCCTGGGTGGAGCAAGCATGTGGGGAATGAGAGTCCATGAGCAGTGGGCATAAGAAGGCTCCTGAAGAGAATCCTTCCAGTTGCTCTGTGCATTTTTCTTGTAACCTCAGCCTAGTCTAGGATTCCCTTTCCTTGGGTGGAGCTTGGCCCCAGCTCGGGGGTGACCCACTGCTAAGTGTGATGAGAAACGCGGTCTAAGGCTAGTAGGTTCGTGGAAGGTCTACACATGGTTGGTGGAGTTACTATAGTTTCAAATATAAGTATATGCATGTGTTTAATTTCAATTAGAATGCATGTTTGTGATGCTTGCAATATTATCATGTATTCCGTTGCAATGATATTTAGTTTTAATTACATTAATTCTTTATAATAGAAGTAATACTGTGATTACTCTGTGTTGTCGATTAAATTTCATTAAATCTATTAATTAGATTTAATATGCATGATGTATATAAATTTATGAGAATGTTCTGCATAGTAGTGTTGCCCAGCCATGGGGTTGATGGCTGGGGATGTTATAATATGGTATCAAAGCCAAGGTTTCAATGCTGAGCCTAGATGGAATGGATAAGTGGTCTTTGGACCCAAGGTTTCAAGAGGAAATTGTGTCTGGAGGAACGATTGTTGAACCTTAGAATTTTTTTCTTAGTGCCAAGGGGTTACTTGGCTGTGTTACGAATCTTAGGAGGAGTAGCGGTATCGTAAAACCATGATAGAAGTGGTATTGGGCCACAACATAATGTGGACCATAGGATCTGTTCGGAAGGAAGGAAAAACCTTTTATGACTGTTAGATCTGGGGAAGGTGCAGGAGAGTATCCTGGAAACCTTTCGGAGTTCAGAAATTGGGGGAAGCGAGGTGCGTTGAGGCACAAACTTATGAAATATGGAATTCTAAGGTCCTGGAAGAGATCTACACCATAGATATGAGAGGAGAGATCGACCGTTAGATCTTGAGAATTTGCACTCAGGTTAGTCTCGAGAACACTTCGAAATTCGTGAAATCGGAAGATGGGAAGTGAAGAGAGGTGAACATCTCCAAAGCAAGAAATCGTGAAATGGATCTCGACCGTTGGTTGCGGAAGAGATAAGGACCATCGATGATCCAAAGAGAATTCAGAACTACGACAATTGGGAGAAGCGGGGTGCGCTGAGGTACAAACCTCTGAAACAAGAAACTTCGAAGTTCCAAGGAGATATACACCGTAGATCTATCAAAAATAACTTGACTATTGGATCAAGCAGAAGAGTAGATTGTAATTTTGGGATTTTGACTGTCGGGGGAAGTGGGACGTGCTGATGCACAAACTCCTGAAGCCCAAAATTACGAAGTCCTGAAGATTTGAAGTAATGGGTCATGCTGACGCCACTTGGATGGACATGGACACATGGGATGTGTGTCACGTGCCAATGGGTTCCGAAGGAAAAGGTTGACGCAATGGGGTCAGATTACATTTCCTGGGGTGACATGGACCTTCCTAAGTGCACCATGTGTCACCACCCTGGTTTTTGATAACTGTATTGTGGGCCCGGAGGATAGAGGATTTGGAAGTTCAGAAGTCGCGAGATTGGAAGGAAGTGAGAATGAAGGCTTCTGACACCCAAAGTCCCGAGTAAGTCCCTATCGAACTAGCGCAAGGTCATAGCCCATGGTTGCATGGGTTGGGAATTGAGAGAAAAGGGCTAAAGACTGAAATTGTTACAGAGCCAAGTAGAACTCAAAAAATTCATGAAATATGAATGTTTTCTTAAATAGTGTTTGCTTATGAATTTTGTGGGATTTGTTAAGGAATAATGGCCTGAAAAATTTCATTTGTCTACACATTGTGATACAGAAGTTCAACAAGTGCCAAAACCAAATAGAATTTCCACTGTGTGCAAAAGAAATGGAAGAGGCACGAACGACTTCCAGTTCCGAGGATGAAACAAAAGGAATGGATGTCCATTTGAGAGTTGAAGGGTCGAACTCCAATGGGCATGGAGAGGAGATAAATAAGGAAGGGAGTATGATGAAAATCATTGAATGATTACAAAAAGATTCCCAGAATCACCGAGAATATAACAAAAATCTCATGAAAGCTAAGGAACAACGAGGATAATTCAACTCAAAATTGATGAGTCTGGAGAGAATAGAAAAGAAGTTGGGCAAGGAGAGAGACCCCAAGAAAAACAGGGAGTCACTAGACTTCTAAGGGAAGAAGATCAAGGAGTGTTGGTAGACACCATCATCACTCCCAAGGTCACTCCAAGAGGAGGGCACATAGTAGTTCAAGCCCATCTCCTACTAGAAAGCATAGGAGATCTAGAGTTGATGAGCTGAAGGAAGAAATGAAAAAGATTAAGCCTCCTACGTTTGATGGAGAACATAAGAAGGAGGAATATGCATAAACATGGTTTCTTGTCATGAGGAAATATTTCCAACTACAAAATTATTCCTCTCATGCATAAGGAAGAATTGCAATGTATCAATTGAAAGGAAAAGAATCCATGTGGTGGGATCAACTTGTGCAGGTGTAGCACATTAGAGAAAAATATGTCACTTGGAAAGAATTCAAGAGGTATTTTGAGAAGAAATACTTGACCAAAATATACTACGACTGAATGATGAAAGACTTCTTTGAAATCAAGTTGGGAAGCATGACCATTGATGAGTATGAATGTAGATTTTTGGAATTACTGAAGTATGTTTCGTTCATCAAAGATGAGATTGTCAAGATTCAAAGGTATCTAAGTGGACTGCCACCTTCCATCGATGACAAGATCTAGTGTGATGACCCTAAGACCATGGGAGAAATGATAAGAAGAGAGAAATGCTTATTTGAAAAACAAAGAGAAAAGCCTACCTTTCGGAAGGCTTGGGATGACTAGAAGAATTTCAAGAAAGGGCAGAGGAAGAAAGGAAATAAACCTCCCATTTTCAGAAACAATCCTCAAGGACAACCATTGTTTAGAGAGATGAGAATGGTTGACGTAGGGGAAAAAAGGCCAAGGCAGATGCCCATTCAGTGTTGGGGCTGTCAGGAAAACCATAAGTACAGAGATTGTCCCCACAAAAAAATTGGCAAAGCAAGAGTTGTCCATAATGTTCAACAAACTGAAATAGTGGAGGACATGGGCAGTAGAATGCCAAGGATCTATATAGCCTTGGAAAACAAGCAAGCTGAATTTCAGTCGCACATGATTGAAGTGGAACGTATGATCAACAACCATGCCTTTACTATTTTAATTGATTAAGGGGCTAGCCATAGTTATATAGATCCTACAGTGGTGGAAAGTTTTCAATTGTCAAGAAGCAAACATGAAAATTCTTGGTTAGTGCAGCTGGCTACAAGAACCAAGAGAAAAGTCACTGAGTTAGTTAAGTCCTGTCCAGTGGACATGAATGGATTGAGCACAAAGGTTGAATTGAATGTTCTACCTTTGGGTTCCTATGATTGTCTAATTGGGATGGATTGGTTGGACCAACACCATGCCATCCTGGACTATCGTAACAAGGCATTCACTTTCCTAGATGAGGAAGGAAATCAGGAAACAGTCCAAGGCATTTCCATAGCTGTTGCTATCAGATAAATCTCAGCAATGCAGTTGAAGAAGTGCTATAGAAAAGGTTGTCAATTATTTGCATCCCATGTGGAGGAAACACCTAAGGATAAGGTGTCAAGTATTGGATATCATGTGGTACTAAAGAAGTTTAAATATGTATTTAAAGAGGTGCCTGAATTACCCCCGAAAAGGGATATTGACTTCTCTGTAAATTTGATGCCTTGAGCAACTCTAGTGTCGAAAGCTCCTTACAGAATGAGTATGTCGTAGATGAACGAACTGCAATTGCAGCTTGAAGATCTTCTAAAGAAGGGGTATATACGTCCAAGTGTGTCAGCCTGGGGTGCCCCGATCCTGTTCGTGAAGAAGAAGGATGGGACGTTGAGATTATGTATCGATTTTAGACAATTGAACAAAGTAACTGTAAAGAACAAATATCCTCTATCGAGGATTGATGACCTCTTCGATCAATTGAAGGATGCAAATATATTTTTGAAGATATATCTCAGTTTGGGATATCACCAGGTAAGAATAAAGGATGTAGACATCAACAAGACTGCGTTTTGAACAAGGTATGGTCACTATGAATTCACAGTGGTGCCTTTTGGGTTGTCGAATGCACCTGCCATTTTCATGTGCCTAATGAATGGTGTATTCAGGGACTATATAGACAAGTTTGTCATAGTATTCCTGGATGACATTCTGGTGTATTCCAAGTCAGAGGAAGAGCATGAACAACATCTAAGGATGGTGTTGCAGGTGCTAAGAGAGCACCAAATGTATGCCAAGTTGAGAAAGTGCTCGTTTTATCAGGAGAAAATCCATTACTTGGGGCATATTATTTCGAAGGATGGGATAGTTGTAGATCCTGAGAAGATTAAGGCCATTAGAGAATGGTCAACGCTAAAGAATGTGACATAAGTCAGATCCTTTATGGGTCTAGCTGGTTATTACAGAAGGTTTATCATAGATTTCTCGAGGATAGCTCACCCTATCATTTCCTTGCAAAGGAAGGAGAAGAAGTTTTAGTGGACAAAAGATTGTGAGAAACTCTTTCAGCGATTGAAGCAACTGTTAACCAGTTCTCCAATCCTGAGGATTGCATATCCAAATGAAGACTTTGTGGTGTGCACAGATGCATGCAAAGAAGGACTGGGATGATTCCTCGGTTAGAATGGATTCATGATTTGGTATGAATCCAAAAAGTTGAAAGAGCATGAAATAAACTATGCCACTCATGATTTGGAGTTGGCAACCATAGTGAATGATCTAAATAAATGGAGACATTACCTCATGGGAAGGAGGTTTAAACTAAGGACAAACCATAATGGTCTGAAGTATTTGTTTGATCAACCAACCTTGAATGCTAGACAGAGTAGGTGGTTGGAGTTTCTCTGTGAGTACGATTTTGATATCAAACATATAAAAGGGAAGGATAACAAAGTGGTTGGTGCACTCAACAGGAGAGTACACGAATTACATGCTATAGCCATTAGCATGTATCAAACCGATATAAAGAGCATAGTTTTGGAAACTGCAAATGAAGATTTGCAGTACATGGAACTGGTAGCAAAGCTACAACAAGGTGAGATGCCACAGAAAGTGGAAAATTATAAATTGGAAACCAATGGAACACTTCTATACAAGAACAAAATTTATATACCTAATGTCCAGAACTTGAAACTTATGGTTTTGCATGAAATGCATAATGTACTTTATGTTGGGCACCCTAGATACCATAAGACCGTGTCAGCAGTGAAGAGCCATTACTTTTGGCCATGTATGAAGAAGGATATTGTAGAATACATCGCCAGATGTATTGAATGTCAGAAGGTTAAAGATGAGCACTGACACCCAACAAGATTGTTGCATCCTTTACCCATTCCTGAGTGGAAGTGGGAGGTAGTGACAATGAATTTCATCACAGGATTTCCTAGAATAGGCAAGCAACATGATTCAATCATGGTGGTAGTGGAAAAGCTTACGAAAGCTGCCCATTTTATTTCGTTAAAGACTACTCACAAGGCAACGGATGATGGCGACATATTTATGAAGAAAATGGCACGATTGCACAGAATTCCTAAGACAATTGTGTCTGACAGAGGCCTGAAATTTACCTCAAATTTCTGGAAAGGGTTATTCAAGGGGTTTGGAATGAATTCAAACTTCAGTACAACCTATCATCTTGAGTCAAATGGGTAGAAAGAGTGGGTGAATCGAGTAATAGAAGACACGCTAAGGATGTATGTGATGGACAAACCATCAAAATGGGAAGACTACCTACACTTGGTAGAATTTGCCTACAACAATGGGTATCAAGCATCATTGAAGATGAGCCCATTTGAATCACTTTATGGAAGAAAGTGAAATACTCCAGTAAGATGGGATAATCCAGCTGACAGGGAAGTAATTGGGCCAGATTTGCTCAAGGAAATGGAAGAACAAATGCTAAAAATTAAGTAGAATTTGAAATCTTCCCACAATAGGCAGAAAAATTATGATGATAAGAACAGAACCCACAGGGAGTTTAAACTGGGAGAACATGTCTTCCTGAAAGTGAAAGCTAGTATAAGTTCCCTAAAGCTGGGAAATTGTGCCAAGTTGGCAGCCAAATTTTGTGGGCCATTTGAAATCCTAGAAAGGATTGGGCCAGTTGTATATATGCTTGGATTAACTACATCCATGACTGTACATAATGTGTTTCATGTTTCATTTCTTAAGAAATATATAACTGATGCTAACCATGTAATCTATTGGAATGTGATTCAGGTGGAACAAGAAAGTGTCCTGCAAGTGCATCCTATGGGCATATTGAACTGGAAAAGCAAACATATCTAGAATTGATCCATAGGGATTGTAAAGGTCTAGTGGACCTGGTACAATCTTGAGGACACGAATTGAGAACATGAAGATGCTATGTGGGTAGAATACCCACATATTTTTGAATATTTTAAAAATATTGCTGATGTTGTGTAAAAGTTGCATTGAGGATAGTGCAAAAATAAGGGGAGGGGATTGTAATATCCCCCGGTAGTGCCCCAGTTATATTATGAATTGTAATGATTTTTTGTAGGCTGGTGAGCTGAGTATTGATAAGTTAGTGGGATTATGTGTTTATTAGGCCAGAGAGCCTAAGTGTTAAAGGCCAGGACCCTGTTTTTGTATATGTAACTATGCAGAACATTAATAAAAATATAAACATTGCTATGTGCAGACCAATCATGAAGAAAGAGTGATGGGGGACTAAGATTCCACAGAGTGGGTAAGGGAAAGGGGGATGAAATGTTGGAAAGAGAGGCTAAGTGTTGAGCCTAGGGGCTAATATTAGGGGCTTAATTCCTTGAGAATAATATTCTATTATTATTCTAAAGCTGTGTGAAAAAACATGTTTTTATCCTAAGTCATGGGAGAGGAAACACATGCAGCTCCAAGTGTGAAAAAGGGAACGCATGAAGCTCCAGGAAGACAAGTGTCGACCTGGGTGCATGCGGTTAAAAGCTGAAGCATCAACTGAGTTTGGGGTTTTTTCTCCATTCTGCTGTGGACTGTCATAAACCGAGAATTCCTTATGGTCTTTGCGTTGATCCTCCATTCAATTGTCTGTTGTCTGAACTGTGTGGTATATGTGCTTGATCTCGGCATGCATACCCTCACACAAATCTGAACCCAAATCTTGTGATGTTTTCTTGAGAAGCTGATACACCCTCTGTCTAAACTGTTGAGTCTGTGTTTGAACTCTGCGTGGATTACTTGTCATGCATCCTGAAAACTAGTGTTACCTGAACCATGATGTGTCTTAGTGGCCTGTTTCCATTTTCTGGACATCCACACCTAATTTTCCTATTGTTTTTGTCACTTGTGAGTTAACCAAAAGATGTTGCTACTACTAATTCCTAAAGTTGCAGGAATTGAGTTGAAAACTGGTTGAAGAATCGAGTTGTCAGGCCTGTGGTAGAAGAGGAAGGTTGTCAGGCCCGTGAGAAGCTCTCTCTAGGTGAGAGAGTCTAATGGGAAGTGGTTTTCTCCCATAGAGAGTCCAACAACAACTACAAATCTCTAAGAATTCATGATCCAACTTGTTTCCGAGACCTAGTGAGGGAGGTGAAGCACCGATGGAATGTGATTTCGAAGGTGTATACTCCTAGGTGGAGCAGGCATGTGGGGAATGAGAGTTCGTGAGTAGTGGGATTAAGAAGGCTCTCGGAGAGAATCCTTCCTGTTTCTCTGTGCATTTTTCCTGTAATCTCAGCCTAGTCTAGGATTCCCTTGCCCTGGGCTAAGCTTGGTCCCATCTTGGGGGTGACCCACTATTGAGCGTGATGAGAAGCATGGTCTAAGGATGGGAGGTTCATGGAAGGTTTTCATGTGGTTGGTGGAGTTACTATAGTTTCAAAGATAAGTATACACATGTGTTTAATTTCAATTAAAATGCATATCTAGGATGCTTGCAATATTATCATGTATTCTGTTACAATGATATTTACTGTTAATTCCATTAATTTTGTATACTACCAGTAATATTGTGATTACTCTGTGTTGTCGGTTAAATTTCATTAAATCTTTTAATTAGATTTAATATGCATGATGTATATAAATTTATGAGAATGTTCTGCATAATAGCATTTCCCGACCGTGGGGTCGATGGTCGGGGACGTTACATTAACCTCTCCTTGCATACTATCCAACTCGTATCTTCTTCTTTGATTCCTAACAAGATACACTTTTGGACTTCTTCTTGACTCTTCAGATGCATAAAACGTCTTGGATGAGTAATGAGGAGATTGATGTCTATGATTCCTACTAGCACTTCTTGAGTGACTGGGTATTTTGTAATTATCCCTTATTTCGTGTTGTTCGCCTTATTCCCCATGTATTGAATCCGATCCATTCTTCACTTGCCTCTGCAATTGATTTAGGATTTGCATCATGTGAGAATTTATTTGATTATGCTCCTCTTTTTCTCTCATTTTCTTCTCATTGTCATCTCTAAAACTCTGCACTTCCATTCTAAGACTTCTCATAGTCTCTATCGATTTTATTGGTTCCACTATGGTCCTATGTACATTAGATTATGTTTTCACATTATCCACTCTGATATTTTGGCCTTTCGATTCTCTCTCATGACTATAGGCTCTATGTGAATCCTCCATGTATCTTATCTACAATCCTGGCTTGAATTGATCTGCTTATACCTCTAATTTTGCATAATGTGCAAACAACCATTTTGTTAGAGTTATGCATATTATAAAATTTTATGAATTAATGTTATAGGTCCTTTTTCTACTCAATTCATGAAGAATTATATCACACTTTTCCAAATTATAATATTTCAATATTATTCTCCTCTAAAATATCATTCCAATGACTATTCTTGTGCCTCAATTTGATCTTTGATTTGAAATTTATGGCTTCTTAAAAAAGTCATTTTCACCCCATTTGTGCATTTGCTTCACTGGTGCAATTTTACTGGATGGGCAACTTCTGTCAATTGCAGAAGAAAATACATAAAGAAACAATAAAAAATTTGTAATGAGAAATGATACTAATAATAATTTTGAACAAAAAAAAAATCTTCAAATTCTCCACTTATTTGTCTACTAAGATTCTACAACAATCTAGAATTTGCAACTTTGTCTTTTCTACAAATTTTCTAGACTTCAAAATTTTAACAAAACTAGTTGTCTCTCAATTTGTGCACTTATGGAAAAACTTCACTAAACCAAAGTTGTTTGTATTTATGAGTATGAAAAATGTTGAGAAAATAAAAGTTTCCAATTTTGTGATCTACGACCACTTTTCCTCTGAAAATCCCAAAAATTCCCCAAAAGTGGCATGGAATAGTGGATTTTGTCCTATTTCAACACCACCTTTCCAAACCCCTTAGAGTTTTTCTAGTTCATTCATTGCATATTTTCACGTCTTCCTTTTGGACTCTCTCCAAAATTTTTGTCTTAATCTGGATCCCAGCCACTTCATTAGGCCTAGATCATTAAAAACCATTGATTTGAAATTTATGACAAATTCAAGCAAAAATGGCCAGTGGACCTCTCTAGAACTTTTGTAGATCTCTTCATCCCAAAAAAACCCATAAATTTTTATCTCAATATGAGTTATTATTATCCAATCATGGCTAAAATATGATTTTGGCTCCAGATTTTTTTTTTTTTTTTTTTTGAAACATAGGATATCATATGCCTATGTGGAAATTTGTTGACGTGGTACCATAGGTCCACATGGCATCCTGAGGGGATGCCTTTTCACCCCTCCAACCACCCCTTCCTTCCTCGTCATTCTCTGTCACCACCTTCTCTCTCTCCCTTTACCTTAACTTTTCTTTCTCCTTACCTCTTGACATGCTTCAGAAATGGCATCTTTGTATACCATATTTTCCTACTTTTAACCCCTTTCTGCTTACCTAGACCTTGCATCAATCCATTATTAAGCGATATTTATACTTAATGTGTTTCCATTACATTTCTTTAGTAATTTACATGAATTTATAATTAAACACTTGAAACATATCATATTTGCATTTATCTTTGAGTTAATTCACAAACATGATATGCCAAATAAGTTGGTGGGAAGATTGTAATGTTTCCACGAGAGATTTTTGGTTCCAATTGTTGTAACACTCATTTTCAGTTGTTGCAATACTCATTTTCAATTTTTTCAACTCGCCAAGGAACTATTTTACACTGCAACTCCCTTTGTTGCAACTCTTGCTGCTGCAACTCCACTTGTGTTGCAACTCGCTTGAAGTACAATTGTTGCAACTCTTGATGTTGCAAGTCCATCTATGATCCAACTCTCTTAAAGTATATTTGTTGCAACTCTCATTGTTGCAACTCCACATGTGATGCAACTCATCTGAATTATAGTTTTTGCAACTCTCATCACCATACTCTACCTGTTTTGCAACCCGTTTGATGTATAGTTGTTGCAACTCCACTTGTGCTACAACTAGCCTGAAGTATAGTTTTTGCAACTCTCGTTGCTACGAATCCTTTTGTGATGCAAATCATACAAGGAAAATTGAGCCATTGAAACCGTAAGCCATTTTTTCACATATTTTTCATTTATGAATTTATGCAACATTAATATTAGTACTAGAAAATAAAAGATACGAGACAATTTTGCAATTTCAAGAAAAAAATATCAGTTTGAATGGTTAACCATGATTCTTGGAACTTTTGGGCAAAAGATCTTGGATTTATTTATTATTTGTTAATTGTTAGCAAAAGATGTTTGAGTTATCGATTATTTTCTAATTTTTAGAAAATGATCTTGGATTTATTCATTAATTGCTAATTGTTAGCTGGAAACTATTCATTACTTGGGAAATTGTTGTAACCACTATGGATTTATTAAATCCATAAGTGGATTTATTTAGATACTCGTTATTTCTAGTTTCCATCAAATTTGTATATTATAGAGAACTCTCTCCATTATTTGGGGAGGACTCTTAGAGAAATGTCCAAATGATAATGGAATAATTCATTAAGTTTTTATTTCATTTATTTTAATTGTAGTTTTATAATTTATGTAGTGTTTGATTTAATTAATTAATTTAATGTATTTTCTTTGTATATTTATAATAGATTGATTTATTTTGATTAGTTAATTAATTCAATTAATTCACATTGTAGGTGTTGATATAGAATAATGTCAAAACTTTGTTCTATGTAGGCAGGGCCCACTCCAATATAATAGAGTGTTGTGTAGCTTATGTAGTGTTCTCTAATTTCCCACTGTGTGTTTTAATTATGCGAGTTGTTAATTATTTGTTGTATGATTAAATTCATTTATTTTGTTAATTATTCAGGAGGGATTGTATTTATTCAATCATGTAATTGATTTCTCACATAGGATTGTATTTCATTATGTGCTTAACACAATGATTGCAATTGTTGTTTGAAGTAATGACAATGATCATTTTGGTAAGGATTAAGCTCTAATTTCAAGGACTTAGTTAATTTCTTTTCCAACAAGTAGTTAATCAATTTCCTTTCAACTTGTGTGATTTATTTTCAACAAATGTGGCATGAATTTCAATTTCTGCAAGATTAATTTAGAGTTTCAATTATGCAATTATTTTTATTTCACATAGCTTAGGTTTCTTCCAAAAACAATTGAGTCATATTCTTGATACCTAAAATTGGTGTGAATTTCCTTTCCAACACGATAGTTAACATATTTACTTTCTTGTCTGTGTGTTTACTTTTTAGCAAGAGTGATTTACTTTCCTTCCTGTGTGTTTACTTTCATGCAATTGTGATTTACTTTCCATAGTTTGTAGAACATTTTTAGATCTTTAGAATTGTCTATACTCTGAAAAAAAAATCTAATCATTGATACTACGACAACATATCAAAACAATGGGAGAGTAGAGTGTAGCTTGCATATACAGTACATGGTAACTTGCAAGTTCCATATGAGCCCCAGATTGACAATTAAATGCACAGTCCTTTTAGCTGTCTTTTTGAGAAATTAGAAAGGTAATTAAAAATCTCGACACCTCTCGCTTAAATATATAATTAAAATAATATTATTAATAAATACAAGACCCACTTGTACCTACTACCACATGGCACCACTGTAGTAACCCATGTCACTGGTTGGTTTCCATCCCCACCTTACCTCTGGTGTGAACTCATCCACAACCCATATCTAATAGTGAAGATTGAGGGAATAGATCAATTATGGTTGATATCACATCATCAACATGCTTGTGAGTTGACATCCATTTGAAATGAAATACCACAAACCATCGAGGATACATGTCACACTCTCATTGGTTTCATGGTAACAATATTTTCAAAACCTCTCTTCTAACCATGCAATACCACTTATGGTATTGCTCTATACCATGACCTATCGCCTTGCCACAATGATTTTCCACCTCGCCACTGGACCTGCCACCAACCACCACCCTGTCACCTACCATTGTGGACCTACCACCATGGAATTACACATCACCACTTCCACATCAACCGACATGTGGCTCCCACATCACCACTGAAGTCATGTATGGAAAATCCCCAAATT
The DNA here is from genome assembly GCA_000966675.3 of Picea glauca. Taxonomy (NCBI): domain Eukaryota; kingdom Viridiplantae; phylum Streptophyta; class Pinopsida; order Pinales; family Pinaceae; genus Picea; species Picea glauca. The sequence continues at coordinate 40,598 of JZKD02S1673331.1, forward strand.
TTCCCAAAATTCATAATTTCCCAAAATTTTAAAAAATGCATATTTTCAAAAATTTTTGTCAAGGAAACCATGGAATTTTGTAATTAAGATTCCTTTGGCCAATTTCAATTATTCTAATGGCCAATTTATTTCATGCTCGACCCCTCAACATTACTGGTATCAATCAATTTGACATTCACCATGGAACTTGGAAAATTTTCCCAATTTTCCAAAAAATGCATAATTTCAAGAATCATCGTTTAGGTTCCCACATTGATATGTGGTGGAAAAGTTCAGATCTTGCTGGTAAATTTGGGGCCACTCCGATGTTTCATGTCCATAGGAATGGAGAACAATGGTAAGTGAAACCACAGGAGGCCAACTGAGGCAGTCAACAACACGATTAGAGATACTTGTCTTATACTTGATGTTGAGATGGAACTTCTGTAGGTAGGTGGACCACTTCTGATGGCGATCGTTCTACAATTTTACCTATGTTTGTATGAATTGAAGAGGCTTGTGATCAATGTGTATGATCATCTCTATCCCTAGAATGTAATGTTTCCATTGATGACAAGCTTGTATAATGGATTACATTTCCTTATCATAGGTGGGGTATTTATGAAAAGTACTAGAGAGTGTCTCACTATGGTATGCCATCGGATGCCTGTGCTGAGTGAGAACTGCACCCACAACATAGTTAGATGCATCATTCTCAATCTTAAACAATTGTTGCAGATCAAAAAAGGAGAGTATTGGAGTTGAGCACAAACGATGTTTCAGATCTTTGAATGCTCGTTGCTTCTCCTTCCCCCACACGAAATTGGCCCTAACACCACCCTTGGTAACCTGGTTGAGGAATCAGGTAATATGGGAGAATTCCAACACGAACCGTCAGTAAAAATTGGTGAGTCCTAAGAAGATCTTAATCTCGGTCAGTGTGGTCGGGGTTGGCCAAACACAGATGACTTGGATCTTAGCTAGATCAACATGTACCCCATGCTCATCAACAATGTATCCCATGTATTGGACCCTGTTCATGCCAAAAGATCATTTTCCAAGTTGGCATAAATCTTGTGCTAACTGCGTAAGCCCCTATATTTTTCCAACAGATAGAGGGTGTTGGCTTCTACCAAAAATGCACATGTTTACAGTGTAACTCAACTTGCAAAAATACAAGCTCACATCTAAACTTACAATTCTATTTTCAAGTTACCTTGATTTTGGTGAATGTGTCATCTATTCCCTTTGAGTTTTCTTGTATCTATGACTTTGGATGACAACTTCACTTTTTTGAACATGGGAAATGTAATATCCCCATACACCAACAGGTCGGGTAATGCTACCAAAAAACCCTTAGTTTTTCCTTTACTGCTCTGATACCATATTGTAACATCCCCAACCACCAATAGGTCGGGCAATGCTACCACATGGAAATACATACATACATAGATATATCTAACATGCATTTTAATTGAAATAAAGCACATGACATAGAGTTACAACTACCATACATAATCAAATATAATAAACAGTAATTCATATACGCAATGGAATACATGATAATATTCAAGCATCACAGACATGCATAAAATAAAAGTTAAGCACATTAATAATACTTATATTTTCAATTGGAGTAACACCACCAACTGTGTGCAGACCTTCCACGAACCTCCTAGCCTTAGACCACACTACTCATCACTCTCAGTAGTAGGTCACCCCTGAGCTGGGACTAAGCTCCACCAGGAAAGGGAATCTTAGGCTAGGAAAGGTCAACAGGAAGACACACAGTTTATAAGGAAGGATTCTCTCCCAGGAGCCACTTATGCCCACTTCTCACAGACTCTCATTCCCCACATGCCTGTCCCACCCCAGGAGTATACACCTTCACTGTCACACATTCCATCGACTGCTTCACCTCCCTTGCCTTAGGCTTCAACAACAGGCCAAACCAGAATTCTCAGAGCTCTGTGGTAGCTACGGGACCCCTTCTAGGAGAACTCACTTCCACAACACACTCTCTCACCTAGATAGAGTTTTCCATAGGCTCGACAACCTACCTCTTCAACCAAAACCACCTCCCTCAACTAGAGAGAGTGTTGCACATAGGCTTGCCAACTTTATTCTTAAAATCTGTTCCCGCACAAGGAGGACAACAACAAGGATCAACAAGGAACAAACGATGACAACAAGACACACTCAGCTAGGGAACTGCATGGCCACAATAGCCAACAATTATGACACACACAACATAGACAAATACATGATGCTCATGCTTCACAGATATGTGGATCAATATGCAATTCTCCCTGGGTTCAGGATGCGTAACCATAGAACAAAACACAGAGTTCAATGATGGAGGTATTGGGTTCAGGTGGAGGATGGCAGAATGGACAGGAAGAACGACCTTCTCGTGATGGTTTCCTTCATTGTGCGCGGGTATGCAGATGCAAAGGCAGAGGCAAAACAGTTCAGACACCCCAGATCCCAGTGAACTTAGGCAGAGGATTACATAATGGGAGAGAGAACCCCCAAAATGGATGACTTATGCAGCTTTAGCTGCATGCACCCAGGTAGACACCTGTCTTCCTGGAGCTGTATGCATTCCACTTATCATACGTCCTTTTTCCAAGAACTTAGGACAACATTGATCAATTGTCCACCTTAGTCTTTAGGAATAATACTAAAATATTATCCCCTTAGAGGTAAGCCCCCCTAGCTTATCCCCTAGACCCAAACACTTAGCCTTCTCCCTTACCCAACCTTATATAAACTTAGTCCCCCATCACTCTTTTTTCATGGTCGATCTACACGAAACGATGTTTTTATATTATCAAAGTGCATAATTACATGTACAAAAACATGCTCCTGGCCTTTAACACCTAGGTTCTTCGGCCTACTTACACATAAGCTTACCAGTTTACAATTTCTCGACTAACCAGCCTACAAAACATGTTTACAATACATAATACAATTGGGCTCATCCTTGGGGATATTACAGTCCCCTCCCCTTATTTTTGCACTATCCTCAGTGCAAAGTTTACACATCATCAACAAGATTTTTCAAAATCTTCAAAAAGATGCAGGTATTCTGCCCGCATAACATCCTCATGTTCCCATGTCACGTCCTTGGGACCGTACCAGGTCCACTTTACCTTTACAATACCTATGGATCAATTCCAGAGATGTTTTCTTTTCCGGTCCAATATGCTCACCAGATGCACTTGGAAGAATCCTTCTTGCTCCACCTGAATCACATTCCAATCGATTACATGATTAGCATCAGGTATATATTTCTTAAGCAATGAAATATGAAACACATTATGTACATTCATGGATGCAGGCAATGCAAGCATATATGCAACTGGCCCAATCCTTTCTAGGATTTCAAATGGCCCACAAAATTTGGCTTCCATCTTCGAACAGTTTCCCAGCCTCAGGGAACTTCTATTGGCTTTCACTTTCAGGAAAACATGATTTCACTCCCTATGGGTTATGTTCTTATTAGCATAAATATTCTGTCTGTCTTGGGAAACCATTAAATTCTGCTTAATTTTTAGCATTTTCTCTTCCATTTCCTTGAGAAACTCTGGCCCAACCACTGCTCTATCAGTTGGATTATCACAACTTATTGGAGTATTGCACTTTCTACCATAAAGTGCTTCAAATGGGCTCATCTTCAATGATTCTTGATACCCATTGTTGTAGGTGAATTCTACCAAGTGTAGGTAGTCTTCCCATTTAGATGGTTTGTCCATCACATACATCCTTAGCATATCTTCTATCACTTGGTTCACCCTCTCTGTTCAGCCATCAGACTCAGGATGATAAGAAGTTTTTAAGTTCATATTTGTTTCAAATCCTTTGAACAACCCCCTCCAAAACTTTGAGGTAAATTTCAGGTCCCTTTCAAACATAATTGTCTTGGGAATATCGTGCAATCATGTTATTTCCCTCATAAAAATATCAACAACGTTAGCTGCCTTGTGAGTAGTATTTAGTGGAATAAAATGGACAACTTTCATAAGCTTTTCCACCACCACCATGATTGAATCATGTTTCTTGTCAGTCCTAGGCAATCCTATGATGAAATACATTGTCACCACTTCCCACTTCCACTCAGTAATGGGTAAAGGCTGTAGCAACCCCGCTCAGTGCCTATGCTTAGCTTTGAGCTTCTGACATTCCATACATCTGGCAATGTATTCTCCAATTTTCTTCTTCATACCTGACCAAAAGCAATGTCTCTTGACTGCTACCATAGTTTTCTGATATCCAAGGTGCCCATCATAAGGCACATTATGCATTTATTTCAAAATCGTAAGTTTCAATTCCTAGACATTAGGTACATAAATTTTTTTCTTGTACAAAAGTGTTCCTTCAGTTTCCAATTTATAATTTTCCACTTTTTATGGCATCTTACCTTGCTGTAGATTTGCTACCAAATTCCTGTACTACAAATCTGCATTTGCAGCTTTCAAAATTCTTCTTTTAATATCAGTTTGGTACATGCTAATGGTCGTAGCATGCAATTCATGCACTCTCCTACTGATCACATCAACCACTTTGTTCTCTTTTCCTTTGATATGCTTGATATCAAAGTAATATTCACAAAGAAACTCCAACCACCTACTTTGCCTAGCATTCAAGGTTGGCTGATCAAACAAATAATTCAGATCGTTGTGTTCTTTTCTCAGTTAGAACCTCCTTCCCATGAGGCAATGCCTCCATTTCTTCAAAGCATGAACGATGGCTGCCAACTCTAAATCATGAGTTGCATAGTTGCTTTCATGCTCTTTCAACTTTATGGATTCATAACAAATTATGAACCCATTATGACTGAGGACTCCTCCCAGTCCTTCTTTGCATGCATTTTTACACACTACAAAGTATTCATTTGGGTCTGCAATCCTTAGAATTGGAGCACTGGTTAACAACTACTTCAATCGTTGGAAGATTTTCTCACAATCCTTTTTCCATTGAAAATTCTTCTCCTTTCTTTTCCAGGAAGTGATAGGGTAAGATATCCTTGAGAAACCTGCAATGAACCTTTTGTAATAGCCAGCTAGACCCATAAAGGATCTGACTTCTGTCACATTTTTCGGTGCTGACCATTCTATGATGGCTTCAATCTTCTCAGGATCTATGACTATCCCATTCTTTGAGATGATATGACCCAAGTAATGGATCTCCTTTTGATAAAATGATCACTTGATCAATTTATCATATAGTTGGTGCTCTCTTAACACTTGTAGCACCATATTCAGATGTTGATTATGCTCTTCCTCTGACTTGGAATACACTAGAATGTAATCCAAAAAGACTATGACAAACTTGTCCAGATATTCTTTGAACGCACCATTTATTAGGCACATAAAAACAATGGGTGCATTCGACATCCAAAATGGAACCACTGTGAATTCATAGTGACCATACCTTGTTCTGAAGGCAGTCTTGTCGATGTCTTCATCCTTAATCATTACCTAGTGGTACCTTGACCTGATATCTATTTTTGAAAATATCCTAGCATCCTTCAATTGATCAAAGAGATCATCGATCCTTGGTAAAGGATACTTGTTATTTATAGTCACTTTGTTCAAATCTATGAAATCAATGCACAATCTCAATCTCCCATCCTTATTCTTCACAAACAGGACAAGGGCTCCCCAAGTTGACACACTTGGGTGTATATAACCCTTCTTCAGAAGTTCTTCAAGTTGCAATTGTAGTTCTTTCAGCTCTAGTGTACTCATTTTGTAAGGAGATTTCGACACTGGAGATGCTCTAGGCATCATGTTATAGATAAATTAATATCTCTCTTTGGGGGTAGTCCTGGTACCTCTTGGAATACATCCTAAAAATATTTTAATACTGCATGGTCTTTAATACTTGATGTCTTATCCTTAGGTTCTTCCTCCACATGGGTTGCAAATAATTGACAACCTTTTTTATAGCTCTTCTTCAGCTACATTGATGAGATTTCTCTGACAACAACTACTCTGGGAATTCCTTGGATTGTCCTCTGATTCCCTTCCTCGTCTAGGCAAGTGAATGCATTGTTATGAAAATCTAAGATGGTCTGGTGCTGGTCCAACCAGCCCATACCAATTTGGAAATCATAAGAACGTAAAGGCAACATATTTAGGTCTTCCTTAGTACTTATTCCATTCATGTCCATTGGACATGATTTAACCGACTCACCAACTTTCCTCTTGAATCTTGTAGCAAGCTACACCAACCAAGTTTTCTCATGCTTGCTTCTTGGTAAATGCAAACTTTCCACCATTCTAGGATCTACATAACTATGATTAGCTCCTAAGTCTATTAAAATAGTAAAGGCATGGTTATTAATCATACCTTCAAATTCAATCATGTGTAATTGAAACTCATCTTGCTTGTTTTCCAAGGCTACATAGATCCTTGGTACACTTCTGCCCATGTCCTCCACTATTTTATCGTTATGAACATTGTGGACAGTTCTCACTTTTTCATTTCTGTGGGGGAAGTCTCTTTACCTATGATTTCCTTTACAACCCCAACATTCCATAGGTGTCTGCCTTGGAATTTTCCCACCTACTTCATCCTTCCTGGGCTCTCTAACAGATGATTTTCCTTGAGGATTGTTTCTGAAAAAGGGTGGTTTAGTTCCCTTCTTCCTCTGATCCATTTTAAAATTATTTCTGTCTTCCCAAACCTTTTGGAAAGTAGGCTTTTCATATTGCTTCTCATACAAGAATTTTGCTCTCCTTATAGTTTCTTCCATAGTCTTAGTGTCATCATACTAGATCTTGTCACTGATGGAAGGTGACATTCCACTTAGATACCTTTGAATTTTGACAATCTCATCTTTGATGAATGAAACATACTTCAACAACTCCAAAACATTTCATTCGTATTCATCAATGGACATGCTTCCCAGCTTGAGTTCAAAGAACTCTTTCATCTTTCTCTCATAGTATCTTTTAGTCAAATATTTCTTTTCAAAGTACTTCTTGAACTCTTTCCAAGTAACATCTTTCTCTCTAATGTGTTGCACCTGCACAAGTTGATCCCACCACATGGATGCCTTTCCCTTCAGTTGACACATTGCAATTCTTCCTTCTGCATGAGAGGAATAATTCTACAGTTGGAAATATTTCCACATGCCAAGAAACCATGTTTCGACATCTTCCTCCTTCTTTTGTTCTCCATCAAATGTAGGATGCTTAATCTTGTTCATTCATCCCTTCAACTCATCCACTCCATATCTCCTGTGATTTCTGGTAGGAGATGGGCTTGAACTACTGTGTGCCTCCTTATTGGACTGCTTCAAGGAGTGGCAACGATGCCTACTAAGGCTTCTTGACATTCTTTTCTTCTCAGGGGTCTTGTGACTCCCTGTTTTTATTGAGTAAGTCTCCTTATCCAATTTCTTTTATTTTATCTCCAAACTCGTCATCAACTTTAAGTTGAATTCTCCCTATTTTTCCTTAGCTTTCACAAGCTTTTTGCTACCTGCTTGGTGATTTTGGGAAGATTTCCTCAATCTTTCAATGATTTTCATCATAGGCCCTTCCTTATCTATCTCTTCTCCATGCCCATTGGAGTTTGAGCCTTCAAATCCAAAATGGAAATCCATCTCTTTAGCTTCATTCCCTGAATTGGAAGCATTATTTTCCTCCTCCATTCCTATACACTCAGTGTATATTTGCTTCGGTCCTGACACTCGTTGAACTCTGCAAACACAACGTGTAGTCAACAGGGAATTTTTCAGGCCATCATTCCTTAACAAATCCCTCAGAATTCATAAACCAAATTTGTTTTAAGAAACGTTCAGATTTCATAATTTTTTCGATCTCTACTCAACTTTGTAACCATTTCAAGCCTTATCCATTTTCTCTTAGCCCCAACCCTTGTGACTGCGGTCTATGACCAAGCACTAGATCGATATGCACTTAATCAGGACTTTGGGTTCTGAAGTCTTCATAATAAATCACAACAAACTCCCAGAGTTATGAATTAATGAACTTGCGAAGTAGGGTGGATCAACAGTCCATGTCTACCTAACATCCAACGACTGACACTCGCTATGGAACTTTTGTCATAGAAGCTTCGGGACTTCGGGACTTCATAGCTTTGGAACTTCGGTTTCTAGAATCTTTCACGCTTGCTTCCTTCCAATCTTGTGACTTCCAAACTTCCAGCTTCTCTATCCTCCAGGCCCACATAGTAAAACTGTCACCAACCAAGGTGATGGAAATTGGTACGCTGAGGAAGGTCCATGCCACCCCAGGCGAAGTCATCCAGCCCCACCACATTTACCCTTTCACTTTGAAACTTCATGCTTTGGAATTTTTTGCATCAGCACATTCCCATTCTCCTGATTGTTGCATTTCTGGACTCTCCCTAGATAATTGAGGGTCCTTATCTCTCTCACAACCAATGGTCAAGATCCACTTCACGATTCCTTGCTTCGGAGGTGTTCACTTCTCTTCACTTCCAATCTTTCGATTTTACGAATTTCGAAGGGTTCTTGTGACTAACTCGTGTGCGACTTCTCAAGATCTAACGGTCAAGCTCTCCCTATTGGAGTTACTTCACACACAGATAAGATTTATTTTTCCTAATCTTATTCCTTGTTTATTAGTCATAATTATTCATTATCTAGTCTTCTATATTTTAGGGGAGAATATTCCACTTGGAGAATATTCTCTTTCAGTTGACACTTCAATTTGACTAGTTGAGTTGAGTTTATATGTTGCATTGGTTTTATCACCATGCAACATTGGGATCATCACCAACTCAATACTCTTTGTTCAGTCAGTTAACTGAAGACTAGTTGACTAGTTAACTCAACTAGGTGGCAGTTCACTCCCATAACTACCTGAGAGACTAGACTAGGTGGCAGTTTACTCTTGTAACTGCTGGTGTGTGTCCAGACCAATCTAGACCACCACTATGGATCATTAGTTACTCATTTATTCTATATATATTGTAAATTATTCACTCTTTGAGTGTGGAATACGGTTAATGAGAATTATTCCATTCTTTCTATCTTGCTTCTTCTTTCTCAATTTCTCTTTGCAAATGTGTGTAGTATTTTCTAGCTAGATCTATTCTATGCAGGTTCAACACATTTACATGGTATTAGATCCAATGAAATGCTAAGAAAAAGCTACACCAAATTATTTTTTGCAGGTACTGAAGATTGAAGACAACAAAAAGATGGATTATTCGCCAGAAATACTTCTCATGCCTCATAACTATTTGGAATGGAAGCTAAAAATTCTGCTTCTGTACAGATGCAGAGACTTATACCAAATAACCATGGCAATGGAAGTAGATCTTGATTCTTCCGATGAGAAAAATGATTTTCTCAATAGACAAGATATGGCCATAGGATGTATCCTTTATTTTATTTCTCCAAAAATTCTCCATCAAGTATATGATGACTCACAAGAATTCACTCCAAATGATTTATGGAGAAGATTGGATGTTTTATTAGGGAATAAGGAAGAATGCATGCAAAATGTTGAAAAGATAGAGAATATAGAAAAGCCACTGAAAGATAAAACATCTCAGTTTGAAGAGCCTTCTACACAAGTATCTACACAAATTTGTATTCCAATAATTGAAGATTATGTCTACTCCATTTTAGATTTGTTTCTGAAATTCATGTGGAAGATATATGGCATGCATCTCAGGAGTCACATGTAGATATTTTTCCATGCACAATGCATGCATATCAGGAGACAAAAAGGGAGCCACGCACATCAGACGCCATTATGATATTTTCTGAGCCATATTTTCAGAAACAAATTGGATATTTGAATTCCTCTCGGGAAAATATCCAATTTAAAAACAACAAATCGTCCGAAACAGAGTCCAGAAAGTGAAGTTATGATCATTTTAAAATCAACAAAATTTCAACATTTTTCTGGAAACGACAGTACGGTTTTCAAAATTTCATCCAAAATTTATTTGGATATTTTTCATTACAAGAAGATAAAGTGGACATGTGTGGACATCCCAATGGTGCATATAATTCATCAGATCTGTGCCGACATCTACATCTTCAAAAAAATATTCAAAGAGCACAAACTTACAAAGTTGCGAGAGCTTCTTGGAGTGAAGGACATGGTTGCTTAGCAACTGTTTTTTTGTTCCTTCTCATTTTTTATTTTATGCATTGTAATTTGAGGGGGGTTTTTGTTCTCATGAGGTTTTCCCTCTTTCCTCATTTAGTTCAGTGTATCTTTTGTATTTGAGTACCTAACATGGCCTTGTAGCCAGGACCCATTCTTTATTTTCACCATAGTGATGTTCAGGTGGGGTGTTGGAGTTACTTCACACACACCTAGGATTTATTTTTCCTAAGGTTATTCCTTGTTTATTAGTCATAATTATTCATTATCCAGTCTCTTATATTTTAGGGGAGAATATTCCACCTAGAGAATATTCTCTTTTAGTTGACACTTTAGTTTGACTAGTTGAGTTGAGTTTAGATGTTGCATTGGTTTTGTCACCATGCAACATTTGGATCATCACCAACTCAGTACTCTTTGTTCAGTCAGTTAATTGAAGACTAATTGACTAGTTAACTCAGCTAGGTGGCAGTTCACTCTTGTAACTACCTGAGAGACTAGACTAGGTGGAAATTTACTCTTGTAACTACTGTTGTGTGTCCAGATCAATCTAGACCACCACTATGGCTCATTAGTTACTCATTTATTCTATATATATTGTAAATTATTCACTCTTTGACTGTGGAATATGGTTAATGAGAATTCTTCCATTCTTTCTATCTTGCTTCTTCTTTCTCAATTTCTCTCTGCAAATGTGTGTAGTATTTTCTAGCTAGATCTATTATGTGTAGGTTCAACACATTTACACTCCCCTCAGATCTACAGTGTAGATCTCTTCCGGGACCTCAGAGCTTCGGACTTCGGAATTTTGTGCCTCAACACACCCCACTTCTCTCGATTGCCAAACTCCGAAAGGCTTCGAGCATAACCCTCCTGCACCTTTTTTAGATCTGACGGTCGTAAAAGGGTTTCCCTTCCTTCCAAATAGATCCTATGACCCACATTACTCTATGGCCGAATACCACTTCTGTCATGGTTTTACGATACTGCTAATCCTCCTGAGCTTTGTAACAAGACCAAGGTAACTTCTTGGCATTCAGGAAGGCTTTGAGGTCCGAAATTAGTCCCTCCAGAAACAATTTCCACTTGAAACCTTGGGTCCAATGACCACTTATCCATCCCATTAAGGCTCAATGTTGTAACCATGGTTCTGATACCATACTGTTACATCCGCAGACACCAACAGGTGAGGCAATACTACCAAAACACCCTTATTTTCTCCTTTACTACTCTGATACCAGACTGTAACATCTTCGGCCACCAATAGGCCAGGAAATGCTACCACATGGAAATACATACATACATAGATATATCTAACATGCATTTTAATCGAAATAAAACAAATAACACAGATTTACTACTACCATACAGATTCAAATGTAATAGACAGTAATTCATATACGTAATGGAATACATGATAACATTCAATCATCACAGACATGCATAACATAAAAATTGAGCACATTAATAATACTTATCTTTTCAACTGGAGTAACACCACCAACTATGTGCAGACCTTCCACCAACCTCCCAACCTTAGACCACACTGCTCATCACTGTCAGTAGTAGGTCACCCCTGAGCTGGGACTAAGCTCCACCGTGAAAGGGCATCCTAGGCTAGGAAAGGTCTACAGGAAGACACATAGTTTATGAGGAAGGATTCTCTCCCAGGAGCCACTTATGCCCACTTCTCATAGACTCTCATTCCCCACATGCCTTTCCAAACTTAGGAGTATACACCTTCACTATCACATAGTCCATCGACTACTTCACCTCCCTTTCCTTGGGCTTCAGCAACAGGCTATACCAGAATTCTCAGAGCTTTGTGGAAGCTACGAGACCCCTTCCAGGAGAAATCACTTCCACAACACACTCTCTCACCTGGAGAGAGTTACCCACAGGACTGACAACTTGCCTCTTTAACCGCAACCACCTCGCTCACCTGGAAAAGGTGTTGCACACAGGCCTGACAACCTGCTTCTTCAACTTCGTTCCCACACAAGGAGGACAACAGAAAGGCTCAACAAGAAACACATGATCGAAACAAGACACAATAATCCAAGGAACTTCATGGCCACAACAACCAATAGTTATGACACACACAACATAGACAAATATGGGATGCTCAGGCTTCACAGAAGACATAGATCAATCTGCAGTTCTCCCTGGGTTCAGGATGCGTGACCAGAGAACAAAACACAGAGGTTGATGATGGAGGTATTTGGTTCAGGTGGAGGATGGGAGAATGGACATGATGAAAAACCTTCCTGTGATGGTTTCCTTTACTATGTGTGGGTATGGAGATGTAGACATAGAGGCAAAATGGTTCAAATGCCCCATATCCCAAAAAAATCAGGCAGAGGATGAAAGAATGGGAGAGTGAACCCCCAATGCGGTTGACTTCTATAGCTTTAGTTGCATGTGCCTAGGTAGACACCTATCTTCCTGGAGCTACATGCACTCCACTTAGCATATGTCCCTTTTCCAGGAACTTAGGACAACATTCATCAATTTTCCACTTTAGTATTTAGGAATAATAATAAAATATTATCCCTTTAGAGGTAATCCCCCTTAGCTTAGCCCCCTAGGCACAAACACTGAGCCTCCTCCCTTACCCAACCTTATGGAAACTTATTCCCCCATCACTCTTTCTTCATGGTCAATTTACACACAACGATGTTTTTATATTAACAAAGTGCATAATTACATGTACAAAAACAAGCTCTTGGCCTTCATCACCTAGGCTCTTTGGCCTACTTACACATAATATTACCAGCTTACAATTGCTTGGCTCACCAACCTACAAAACATGTTTACAATACATAATGTAACTGGGCTCATCCTTCGGGATATTACAGGAAACACTTATCAAAAACATCCATGAACTCTATAAGTCATGAGAAATATATCCTAGCCATACATCTCTCATGTTTGGTGAGAGGAAAATTGACTATAATAACTCCTAATTACCGATGTTGGGTTTCCTATTAACATCAGAAGTGTGAACAACATGAAGGGTCTTGAGTATTTGTTAGAATGCGCAAATGGTTTCCATTCACTGTGATAGATGGTTTCACATCGTCCTTGGCCTCCAGAGTTCTCTTACATTCAAACCAATATCGGTTTTGTGCTTTCTCTTGAACTTCTACAAAAATGAACCAATCTGTTCTTGAAGTCCTCACCCCTGAGATGCATATCTCCATGCAGGATCAAACTACAGACCTTCAGTTTGAATATGATTTCCTAAATTTTCAACAATGAAATGTCGAAAGTCCCTCCACTGAGGTCGAATATATATATATATATATATATATATATATATATAGATAGATATAGATATATATATTCTTATCGCTCCCACTCCCTTTATTTTCCAAACCAACTCCCTTTATTTTCCAAACCATAGGAAATGGTGGCCAAAATGGATTCATTGATGATTCTCAATGCATTAATCCCAACAACAATCAAACATCTAGAACCTACTACACAAGCTTGAGTGAGATTTATTTCTGGCAAGCATAGGGTTTCTTTTGTTGTGACACTACTACATATTGAAAAATTTGTGACGACTACTTGCGACGAAAGTACTCTTTCGTTGCAAAATTTAAGAGAAAAAGTTCAATTTTTCAATTTTGCTCTAAATCCAGCATGTATTCGTCGTTATCTCAACAGAATCAAACTTTCATCTATTTTGCAACAATCATTAAGATAGTGGACTATTGTCTCTATTTCGACGAACGTGTGTATTTGTCGCAAGAGCGATGCTAACTATTGATCGTTACAGTCTTTGAGACTATACATATTGACCGTTATACAATTTGACAAAGTCTAAATTGATTTGATCAACGTTCATTGCAAGAGTGACGATATGACCGTTATAACTGTTATACCCTTTGAAAAAGTGGCCTAAATATAACAAAAAACTATTTATATTTAGGTCATTGTTCATCGCAATTGCGACGACAGTGACCTAAATTGACCTATAAATATTTGACGATTTAAAGATGTTGAGACAATCTTGCTATAACAACGATGGTTCCGAAGGAGTATTTTTGTTTGTAAGTTGTGTGGAAGAATGTCGTAGAATATAATTAGAGGTGGGGGAAAAAGTAAAGATGGTGAAAAGGGTGATGATAGATGTTATTTC
>JZKD02S1673331.1:74330-87750 GCA_000966675.3 Picea glauca
ATTTAAGGCAGAATGGAAAAGGGGGTCCAGAATCCACTCTCAGCCGTAGATCTGGGCAGGTGGACTCTGGCCGTCCAGATCTTCTCACCGCTTATCCTAAAGCATAACCACGTCTTGGTTTAAGTTAACGTCTTGTTTCCACATCCAATGGTCATTACGGACCCGGAGATCCTCCGAAGGAATCCCCTCCATCCATCAGGGTTTCGAGTATCACAACGTTGAAACACATAAACATTTTGTCTTCAGAATCCCCGATATCTCGATATGACGTCAGCTTCCACTAGTCCCCTTGACTTAGACCTTTTGGTCCATATGACCTCCCTCTATATGACCGCAGTCATACCCTTTCATCGGGGTTTCGGGGTTTGCGATGTCAAAATACATTCGCCCACGAGACTCACGATTCCTCGAATCCCGATGCGCCCTTTCACGTGCTAGCTCTCCAAGCTAGACTCATAGCTCACATGACTAAAATCCTCGTGAACACAGTCTTATCCCTCATCGGGGCTACGGGGATTTCAATACCACAATACATACGTCCACGGGATTCTCGACTCCTCGAATATTGATTCTCCGCTACACTGACAGCTGGCCTCCACTGTGGTCCTTCCCTCAGCCCTGATGTGCTGATAGCTGTCCCCCACTGATCAGGGTTTCGTGTTTCGTGATTCCAAAGTGTGCAGATGACTTGTCACTGGGATCTCCGATATCTCGATGAACCAATCTCCGATGTACGACCTCCTTGTCGAGATTTTCCCCGATGGCCTGGAACTTTGCCACGCATCCTCACAAACGGACGTCTCTGATTTCGTCAAGATTTTGAGACTTACGATGTCCCAACTCCTTCAACCTCAGAAATGTCGATTTCCCCACTCTCCGACTCTCGTTAGATTTTTGACACCTATCCCTCTGAACTGATGGCTCAGATTTTGTCGGGGTTTTCACCCGGGACTTCCCTGATACACTGAACGCCGATGGTTCTTGATCTCTGCCATGTGTCCTCTGCCAATGGACGATCCAGATCCTTGTCGGGATTTTGAGACTTGTGATGTCTCATTTCTCATGACCTCTAGGATCCCGATTTCCCGGGTGTCGATATCCCGATGACTAAACCTCGTGCCACTTCTGTTCAATCTGATGGCTGTCAGGTAATTTTCCTAGATCTGACAGCCTAGATCTGTTCTTCTATGCACACTCCAGAGACTTAAGCTCCATGCATCTTCTCTTGATCCAACGGCTGACAGGTGTCTCCTCAAGATCTGATGACTTAGATCTGTTCCACCACGCGCACTCTTCCACTACTTCGTGGATGTGGAAAGATAAACAGTCCAAATGTTCTCATGGACCTTAGGGAACCTACGATCCTGATTTCCTCACTATTCACGAAGATGGGTGGAAAAAAAACCAGAGGTATGACTCTCTTACTACTTCCGTCAATCTGATGGTCGTGAATGACCATGGGTCTTTCGACAGGATCTCATCCATCGATTTGTTACTCATCCCTACACTGCTACCTTGGAACCTTAAGAGGGTCATTCCTCCTCGTACAGGGTTAAAAAAAGGACTTGTGCATTCAAGTCCTTTTTCTGGGTTCTTGGTGAACCTTTCTAAGGCAGAAATCTCTGAGAAGAGATCTATACCGGGGTATTTTCGGAGGTAGATACGGGTAAACAACTTCCCCGGAATGGGCTGGAATCCTATCTTAGTTCGACACATGCCAAATTAAATTCATGTATCAACAGAAGCCATGCGTGGTCTTTCTGTTATAATCATATATCTAACATTACTTATCAAAACACTACACAGACATTCTTATACTGTAATTGTTCACCATTTCACAGTTTATGAGCATATATGTTAGCATATAAATTTCAAGATGCAATATGAACAAAACACTTATCAGAAATAACTTCAGAAGTGGCTACAACTGCTAAGAGAGGTGCTCGTTTCCACCCAACCATAGGCTCAACAACTCCGAGCGGATTTACCACTAGCCACCCTCGAGCTGAGACCATGATGTTGTTGAGACTGCATCTCTTTGTCTA
This sequence comes from Picea glauca, assembly GCA_000966675.3. NCBI lineage: Eukaryota > Viridiplantae > Streptophyta > Pinopsida > Pinales > Pinaceae > Picea > Picea glauca. Next base: position 76,376 of record JZKD02S1673331.1, read on the forward strand.
CCAGTGACCAGGAGCGAAGGTTGCAATCCTTCCTCTCTGCTATCACTCACTCTGCGTAATGACAGAGTTCCCCTCGAGTCTCCCCCTCAATCGCCTCTACCATATGCCTTATCCTCTTGCGAGGTTGTGTGTGGCGTGATTTCCCTCGCACTAATCAGGCCTGACGGCTCTACGGATGGGCAGTTCACCATCCCATCCCTCATCAAGCCATCCGCCTACTAGTCCGCGAGCCATTAATTTTCACGGCCAGCGAGTCGCTTTTGGTTCTCCGGGCCAGTGGAGTCCAAATATGGTATTTAATTCTCGGTGGAAGTTAATGCCACCTTTTCAGATGCCTTCCACTGCCATCATGGTCTCTTTTTCTGCACATCCCCTCATCAATAGTCCTGCAATAAATTCATAATGTTATTTACATTTATCGACCTTCTTCATAAGGTCCATTCACATCATACATTCACATTTTCATCATGCTTTAGCATGGTAATTTCTGTATTAGGATTAATTACAAATTTGGGGGAAACATGGTGTTACATGTTCAGTAGAGGATAAATTATTCGTGAGGCCAAGAGAATCTCTTTCATTTTTATACCATCATGATCATATAAGATTTCATCAATATTGTTGTCATAGTATTGCATCAACGAAGTTTCGATGAAAATGTTTGTCATTTCTATAGAATTATTTTTGAAACCCTACTTTTCTTTCAAAGTACACAATTTGGTTGACACAAGTGTTAAGTTTTCATCAGTCTTTCTTCATTTTTCTTTCAGGTTCTACATTAATGTATATCAATGTATCTTTGTCATAGTTGTGATGAAAAATCCCTCTTTTTCGTTTATTTATTAATCAAAAACATAAAAATACTCCATTTCAGTACTAGATGTGGGGATGCGTGTAATTTTGAATGAATTTTACAAGAAACAAGGAACAGAAATTGAACTAGGACTAGACATCGACAACAATGACCTGTGAATGGGGCCAACGTTGAATTTTTTTCAAATTGTTTCTGTATGCACTGAAATTTGTCATGGATAGAATATTCGCATGCCTTAATGATATGAGAGGGTTTCTAGACTCAAATTTGACACTTTCTTCCATCATCAATTCATCATGTAAACCATAAACCCTAATTTTATTTCAAAGTACACAATTTGGTTGTCTCAAGTTTTAAGTTTTCATCAGTCTTTCTTCATTTTTCTTTCAGGTTCTACATTAATTTATATACAATGTATTTGTGTCATATTTTTTTATGAAAAATCCCTATTTTTCTTTGATTGCTTAATCAACACCATAAAATACCAGAGGCGAGCAACAGTGACATGTCAATGGGGCCAACATTGAAAATTTTTCAAATTGTTTCTGTATGCATTGAAATTTGACATAGATAGACTATTTGCATGCCTTAACAATATGGGAGGGTTTATGGACTCAAATTTCACTCACACACCCACTTTCTTCCATCATCATATCATCATGTAAACTATAAACCCTATTTTTCGTATGTTCTAGTAGACATGTTAATGATTCCAAATTTCATATTTGTATTTGACTCAAGGTCCAACTAGCTTGCAAAGTATCAAATTTAATTTCAAGTTGATAAACCAAATATGAAATGAATCCAATCATCATTTGATATCATTGCAATAGAGACAAATGTAAATAATCTTGCGACTAATTAGTTATACTATCGACGAATGTGTTTTGTCTAGAGTATAGCTAATTCATCGCAAGAATGTGTCTGTGAATGGTGTTACATGGTTTGCAAGGAGTGTAGGGATTATAATAAGGTGCAATGTAGTGTATTCTATATGAACAATCTCTATTCCAAACCTCAAAATGGATAATACCATATCTTGGTCATAAGAAAAATATTCTTTGTATGTTTCCTTTGTGGTGGCTCAAGCCCTCAATACACATGATGCATGACTATGAAATGTAACAATTTGAATATTGAATGATAGTGTCATGTAACCCATGTTTAAGGAAATAACTTAAGTTTATTATGTCCTATTTGAATCTTCTTAGAATTGAGATTCGTTACATAGTCCTTGAAAAAAGACAAAAGACTTATGTAGTGGATATTTGGTCTTTGTGTGGGACATTTTATGCCATTAGTATGTTTTGTACAAAAATAATGGATATTGGGGACTACACTATGGTCAAGGAATTATTAAAAAGGAAAAAGGACCAAGGAACAAGGAACACGGAACATAAATTGAACTAGGACTAGACACCGAGAACAGTGACTTGTGAATGGGGCCAACGTTGAAATTTTTTCAAACAGTTTCTGTACGCATTGAAATTTTTCATGGATATACTATTAGCATGAATTAACTATACGGGAGGGTTTATGGACTCAAATTTGACTCATGCACCCAATTTATTCCATCATCAATTCATCATGTAAACCATAAACCTTAATTTTCTTTCAAAGTACACAATTTGGTTGACGCAAGTTTTAGGTTTTTGTCAATCTTTATTCATTTTTATTTCAGGTACTACATTAATTTATATACAATGTATCTATGTCATATTTTTTATGAAAAATCCCTCTTTTTCGTTGATTTCTTAATCAACACCATAAAAATACTAGAGGCGAGAAACAGTGACATGTGAATGGGGCCAATGTTGAAATTTTTTTAAAACTGTTTCTGTATGCATTGAAATTTGACATGGATAGACTATTTTCATTCCTTAATAATATGGGAGGGTTTATGGACTAAAATTTAACTCACACACCCACTTTCTTCCATCATCATATCATCATGTAAACCATAAACTCTATTTTTCATATGTTCTAGTAGATATGTTAATGATTCCAAATTTCATATTTGTATTTGATGCAAGGTCCAACTAGCTTGCAAAGTATCAAATTTTAATTTCAAGTTGATAAACCAAATATGAAATGAATCCAAGCATCACTTGATATCGTCACAAGAGAGACAAATGTAAATAATCTTGCGACGAACTAGCTATACTATCGGCGAAAAAAGTTCAGCGATAGTATAGCTAATTCGTCGCAAGAATGTGTCTTTGAATGGTGTTACATGGTTTTCAAGGAGTGTAGGGATTCTAATATGGTGCAATGTAGTGTATTCTATATTAACAATCTCTATGCCAAACCTCGAAATGGATAGTACCATATCTTGGTCATACGCCAAATATTCTTTGTATGTTTCCTTTGTGGTGGCTCAATCCCTCAGTACACATGATGCATGATGATGAAATGTAACAATTTGATTATAGAATGATAATGTTATGTCACCCATGGTTAAGTAAAGAACATAAGGTTCTTAGGTCGTATTTTAATCTTCTTAGAATTGAGATTCGTTACATAGTCCTTGAAAAAAGACAAAAGACTTATGTAGCAGATATTTGGTCTTTGTGTGGGGCATTTTATGCCATTAGTATGTTTTGTACAAAAATAATGGATATTGGGGAATACACCATGTTCAAGGAATGAGGAACAAGTAACAATTAACAAGTAACGAGGAAAAATGAACAAGGAACAAGGAATGACTAATGAAAATTGAACTAGGACTAGACACCGACAACAGTGACCTATGAATGGGGCCAACATTGAAAGTTTTTCAAACAGTTTCTATATGCACTGAAATTTTTCATGGATATACTATTTTAATTACTTAATGATATGGGAGGGGTTTTGGACTCAAATTTTACTCACACACCCATGCTTTTCCATCATCAATTCATCATGTAAACCATAAACCCTAATTTTCTTTCAAAGTACACAATTTGGTTGATGCAAGTTTTAAGTTTTCGTTAGTATTTCTTCATTTTTATTTCAGGTTATACATTAATGTATATACAATGTATCTGTTTCATATTTTTGATGAAAAATCCCTCTTTTTAGTTGATTTCTTAATCAACACCATAATAATACTAGAGGCGGGCAACAGTGACATGTGAATGGGGCCAACGTTGAAATGTTTTCAAATTGTTTCTGTATGCATTGAAATTTGACATGGATAGAATATTCACATGAATTAAATATATGGGAGAGTTTATGGACTCAAATTTCACTCACACATCCACTTTCTTCCATCATCATATCATCATGTAAACCATAAACCCTATTTTTCATATGTTCTAGTAGATATGTTAATGATTCCAAATTTCATATTTGTATTTGAATCAAGGTCCAGCTAGCTTGCAAAGTATAAAATTTTAATTTCAATTTGATAAAACAAATATTGAATGAATCCAAGCATCATTTGATATCGTTGCAAGAGAGACAAATGTATATAATCTTGCGATGAATTAGCTATAATATCGACGAAAAATGTTCGTTGATAGTATAGCTAATTTGTCACAAGAATGTGTCTTTGAATGGTGTTACATGGTTTTGAAGGAGTGTAGGGATTCTAATATGGTTCAATGTAGTGTATTCTATATGAACAATCTCTATTCCAAACCTTAAAATGGATAGTCCCATATCTTGTTCATAAGACAAAGATTCTTTGTATGTTTCCTTTGTGGTGGCTCAAGCCCTCAGTACACATGATGCATGACACTGAAATGTAACAATTTGAATATTGAATGATAGTGTTATGTCACCCATGGTTAAGTAAATAACACAAGGTTCTTAGGTCCTATTTGAATCTTCTTAGAATTGAGATTCATTACATAGTCCTTGAAAAAAGACAAAAGACTTATGTAGCAGATATTTGGTCTTTGTGTGGGACATTTTATGCCATTAGTATGTTTTGTACACAAATAATGGATCTTGGGGACTACACCATGGTCAAATAATGATGAACAAGGAACAAGGAACAAGGAACAAGGAACAAGGAATAAGGAACAAAAATTGTACTAGGACTAGACACCGACAACAATGACCTGTGAATGGGGCCAATGTTGAACGTTTTTCAAACTGTTTCTGTATGCACTGAAATTTTTCATGGATAGAATATTTTAATGAATTAATGATATGGGAGGGTTTATAGACTCAAATTTTAATCACACACCCACTTTCATCCATCATCAATTCATCATGTAAACCATAAATCGTAATTTTCTTTCAAAGTACACAATTTGGTTGACGCAAGTTTTAAGTTTTCCTCATTATTTATTCATTTTTCTTTTAGGTTCTACATTAATGTATATAAAATGTATCTGTGTCATAGTTGTGATGAAAAATCCCTCTTTTTCGTGGATTTCTTAATCAACACCATAAAAATACTAGAGGCAGGCAACAATGACATGTGAATGGGGCCAATGTTGAATTTTTTTCAAACTATTTTTGTATGCATTGAAATTTGACATGGATAGACTATTTGCATGCCTTAATGATATGGGAAGGTTTATGGACTCAAATTTCACTCACACACCCACTTTCTTCCATCATCATATCATCATGTAAAACGTAAACCCTATTTTTCATATGTTCTAGTAGATATGTTAATGATTCCAATTTTCATATTTGTATTTGACTCAAGGTACAACTAGATTGGAAAGTATCAAATTTTAATTTCAAGTTGATCTATTAGTTCATGTGAATCGACATTTGGGAGACCCAAGATTCATCGCAATATCCACGACATAATTGATAATGAATATGCTAAATATTTGATTAATTGTGTGACAAATTGATACACATTTTGTGTATTGGAACTACAAAAGGGATTCTAATATATGAGAGTAAATAACTTGAGGACCAAAATACTTTATCCCTTTACCACATAGGAACAAATTGAATCTGCATTTGTATGTTGTAATTGCATGGAGGGGTGGTCAGTTCTGGCATGTTACAACTTTATTTTGTCACCACTAACCATGGATTCCTTGTTGGCCAAAATAATATCCATTTCCTATCTTTGTTTCACATGAAACATATGCTAAATTGATTTTTTCCTCATACGTGTGCTCTTCCTTTGGGAAATGTGTAGGTACCTACATGTTTCCTTTAAGAAAGCCACAGGTGTCTTCCAAAAATTGTAAAAAATAATAAATGTGAATTAATTGTGGGCTCCTTTGTGGGGTTTACAGGTTCTGTACACCTGTAAAACCCTAATTCTTGTTACCAATGACCTTAACCAACTTTTTATAGTATCAATAGGGTTAAAATGTTGGATAAGGGGGATTGTCCATTCTAGTACCCTTATGCTGTAGCATTATCCTAAACATTGTCCTTCGATTTTTATCACCAATCCCTTCTGTAAAAGCCCTTGTTTCGAGGATTCACTCTCTTGCAATTTGTCTGGATAAGGTACTAAATACTCCAAGATTCTCTAAAAATATGCATAATAGACATACCCAACCTTCCTCAAACCAATAAAATCATCTAATATCAATGGCAATGAAACAAAAAAACTTGTAACTAACTAATATTAATTAACATCGGGTGGTTAATTTCTCCTGAAATCATTCTATCAATACTCAAGTAAATTGCAACATAGTTTTCAAGGGTGAGAAGAGAGATCTTCATATATTAATTTAATTTGAAAAAACAACTACAAAGATATAAAATAAAACATGATATGTTGTTGGCACCTTTTTCAGTAGAGTTTAGGTTCCTCCTACTTGGACTACATATAGACTTCGATTCTTCTTCAAACTCCTTGCCATATGTGCATTGGAAAATCAACAAGGATTCATATCCCATAGTCTAAGTAAGAGAGTTAATCCCAAAAACATGGGTTTCTACAAAAGGAACTAGTCATAAAAATCCAAGGCTAAATTCTCAAGATAATGCTCCAACATAAGGGTACTAGAATGGTTGGTTACCTTTCTCCAACATTTAAACCCAATTTATACTATCACAAGTTGGTTAAGTTTGTTGGAAATAATAATTAGGGTTGTACAGTTGCACGGATCTTGTAAACCCTGCTTAGGAGTGCATAATTAATGTTCATTTTTTACTTTTTACAATTTTTGGAAGACACCATTCCTTTCTTAAAGGAAACACATGGGTACTAGTTCATTTCTCAAAGGAAGAATGTGGGTATAAGGAAAAAAAACAATTTAACATATGTTTCGTGTGGATCAAAGATATTCAATGGATAATATCTTGGGCAACAAGAAATCCATGGTCACTGGCAACTAAATAATGTTATAAAATGAGGTGATTTCAACTTCCAAACACATGTCCTTTAAGGAGTTGGTTAAAACAAGTCTTCAACTACAAAAAAATGCTTCAATACCTCCTTTGCCTATACATATATCATGGAAAAAGATAAATTTGTGCCATAGATGGAGATCACATAGTTAGAGATCACTCATCTCCAAAAAACTTGTCATTTTTAGATTTAATGGTTTAATGGTTATTGGCCTCTTTCATCGACGTTGTACCAATGGATCCACTCAGCATGGAAAAAGAATTACGAAATTCCTCTTTGCTCCAAATGTGTTTTTTTAATTCATATTTTCGATCATGCTTCTTATAAGCAAGTTTTAGAGGAGGGTCCCTGGTTTTGGGGAAGAGTGGGGCTTTTTATATCTCCTTGATTTCCAAATTTTGATCCTAACTCTATGTCAATTACTAGAATGACACTTTGGGTACACCTCCCAAATTTTCCATTTCATTCTTGGTATATATCAATTTTTGAGGATATTGAGAATACTTTGGCCAATTACATAAAATCAATTTGGATATTTATAACAAGATTGTGTTAATACACCTACATCTATGTTGAAATAGACCTGCGTAATATTCTTCCAGATAAAATGATCCTCAAATGAAATTTTTAGGTGGATTCATGTATTGAATTATGAGAAAACAACATTCTAGTTTTCAATTCATCAACTTATAGGACATCTACACGATATTTATCCCCATGCACGAGCTCATCCTTCAAGGGAAAAAGGGACCAATTCCAAATAAAAAAATTGGAATTTTCCTAAGCAACCAGTGTCAGATGATGAAGATTCTCTTGCTAAGGAAAACCAACAACCATTGAATTAAACAAAATTTAATATAGTCTTCCTAGAAGAGTTGATTGGGGAACCTTGTCCTCCCTCGAAGGATGGAGTAGAGACCATTTATATTGGTTTTCCTTCTCAAATATGAAAATTGTACCTGATGCCCCTCTAGGGGGAATGAAGTGACTTCCTGAAACTAACATATCTGATTCTGATAAGGATATGACATCAAAGTGGTCATCATGATGCCATACCATGATGTTATAGATGCTTAAAATAAAGGCTATGGTAAACATTCCTTATATCCTTCATTATTTACTACATAAACTTACTCTTAGGTTTTTTTCTTCATATATATATATATATATATATCAATTACAATTTCTAAAAATTTATATATGTTTTGTGTCCTTGAATCTATGAGGATTTACTCACGCCACATCATGTGAAGAGACGTTTGGGAGACCTTACTAGGATGTTAATACAAATGGTATTCTTCATCCACCCTCCTATAACATTAACCCATCATGATGATCTTTTTTGTTGTGCATGCCCTTAATCTTATCACACTTTACAAATCATTCTTTCATGGGGGTTTAGAATCAATGGTACACGTATCTAGAGAAGATGGTGGTCGAAAACATCTACCAACTTAGGATAATTAGCATGTAGTTAATGAGGGAAAGGCCTTAATTTCATTGCAAAAGATAATGCATTTCATTCCATTAGGTGCATCTCATTCTAATGTGTATTTTTCATGAGCTCCCATACTTGAGATCTACACGAGCTCTCTTACTTGAGACATAGTTACCCATTTCATTACAATTTCCTACATATCTTGTTGCAAGACCACTTTAAATGACAAAGAGGCTACCCCAAGAAGGGATTGTGTTCTAATTCGCTTCAATACCTAGGAGTGGTATGATAGTTGCTTAGTTTAGTAGAAAATTTCCACCCCAATAAATATGCTAGTTCTCTCAGCTCTAAGAAATTGGAGAGTAATAAAATTAATTGTGAGAATATCTATCATGTGCTAGTTGAGTTTGGGGATAATTTGAAGGACACATAAGAATTTCATGCCCACCAATGAGATAAATTTAAGGAGAAGGATCTCTCACTATTGAAGAAATTATGTTTTGCAACTAGTTTCCTAGTATTTGAAAATGAGACGAGTAAGGAGGTGGTTTTTAAAAAGAAAGTCTCATGCTTATTGGAGATTATCACGATCAAGGTCCTTAAGTTCAAACCCCTTGTTTTCATGGAGGAGTAGTTCAACTTCTTCCAAAATCCAAGCTATCCCAATATCCAAGAGGGAACATATTCTCAATCGACTAAGAGAAGCCTTTAGTATAAAGATATGTTATCTCTCTATCTAGTATAATTTATTTTAAGTTAAGCAAGTGTTGTGTTAATATGTGTTAATATGTCAATGGGATATTGGTTTGATGGTAAAGTGAGGGGGTGATATTTATCTTACTAAATTTCAAATCTGTAATAAACATGTTTTGACCCTCATGGTTGTCTCACCTATGCAAGCCAATATGCAATTGGGGCTAGCAACAAGGCCTCAATAAATGGGTTGTTTTATGTGGTTGGGTCTAGGTATAAGATCTAAGAATATTTGGAAAAATACATACACCCTATTCATGGCTTTTCAATGAAGGGGATCTTTCTATATTATTTTTTTTCAACCACATTCCATTGTGATACTTCAATACCAGGGGAAAGCATATTTTTATAACCTTTTATACTAAATTTTCTACATGTAAGAATACATACACCTCACTAGAGGCTTCTCAACCAAAGGCATCTACACTACATTCATTATATTACTCCCAAATTGGGGACATGCCTACTTTGAGAACCATCTATAGTAAATGTTTTAGTCGCATAAGAATGCACCCATGATATATATATATATATATAAAATAAATAAAACAAAATAAATAAAACATAAGAAAAAAAAAATACATATGCCAAAATATGTATTAAATGAAAAACGAAATATAATAAAACATTAAAAAAATCCCCTTTTTCACATCTAGACTAGGACTAGGGGTTATTTCGACCATATATCGAGACTAGCTTCATTGTTTTCTTATTTTGTCAAGCTCGAAGATCCAACAACCGTTGATCTAGTAATCCATCCTCGAGTTCAACCAACGAGCCAGAAATTTTAGCATAAGGGGTTGTTAAGCCCTAATATTGGATCATTACCCCTTAATTGGGGCACATTACATTAGTAATGTTATTGTATTTATGCCAAATTTATTCCATTAGTTTTAATTATACCTCCTAGTCTCCTATATATACCAAGGAGACATTTTCATTTGGAATCATCTTGTACTTGAACATTTATGTGGGGTAAAAGGAGGTTTCCCCCTCAAAGAGGCTTATTATCTGAAATTCTCTCTTTTTCAAGGCATTGAGTACTTATTCTGAGGTTTTTCTATGTTATATTGATATTTGGTTCTCAACATATGGTATCAGAGCTCAAGGTCTTGGGATTTCGTTGTTAGATCTGAGACACCATGGAATTTTCACTATAATGTTTTTTATACAATGATACATTGGGTTAAAATTTTAGCTTCTGAGGCCTTATACTTTTGGAGCTACAACATTTTTAAGATAGGGTTCTGGAATCATCCTAAGTTGAGTCATTGTGGTGTTTTCTCTATAAAATTTCTTCTGTAATGTTTCAAAGCCTGAACTCCATAGGATATTCTCATAAATTAGTAAGGTATCTGTGGTATCAATCTCATCTTTTGGGTCATCTTAATTTTTATATAAACCCCGTGGAAGATAGGGTATATAACTAGTCCTATTGACTAGTCTCAAGAAGGTGTTTCGGGAAAAAAAAGAATAAATTATTCCTAGAGTATCCCAATTGAGAGAGACCAGTTGCATTGGATAGTGGACAACCCGTCGTAGTTTTGGTACGAGTTTCAAAATTTTATATCAAATATTTTTTGCAGGGCATGCTATACAAGTGAGATCTCATGGAAAGGCCAAAAATCAATAAGTTGCGGGGAAGTTATAGTAAATTCCACTTGACACATCCAATTTTTATCAGACCTATGGCATTGAAGAGAAGAAATATCAGAGACCTACAAAAAATAAAAGTTCACACTCATAAGGGCCGAATTTTTTTAGATACAATAATAGGAAGATTGTCTAGCAGAACCACCTCACAATCAAGGTTTAAAGTGATACTTGGCCAACATGCCACCAAAAAAGGGAATTTCTACACCAAATAAGCCTCCAGACAATCCTACTTGGACTCTTGATGAAGGTGAAGAAATGCATAGGGACATAAATGATTTACAAAGAAGATAGTAACCAAAGATGAACTACAAGAGATGATGGATTCAATGGAAGATAAGTTGGATACTAAGATGGATGGTTTAAAAGGGGAGATCATGGAAGGATTGAAAATTTTCCTAATAGAGAGGACACCTGAAAGTGAAAATGTATCCCATGAAATTCATGATGAG
>JZKD02S1673331.1:108948-129425 GCA_000966675.3 Picea glauca
TGAGGGGAAGTTTTCTTATAAGGCTCAAATCATAAGTAAATGGAAATAAGGGTGCTTGAGTGTTCTGATCCCATAGAAACAAATTTCATTTTGTGCAAGTTGTGAAAACTCATTCGAGCCCACATCAAAAAACCCCCTTTATGAATGAATTATGTGATAAGATATTGGTCAAAAAGGTGAATATTGGTCAAAATTCTCCTTATGATTATTTAAGATGTGTATGGTGGTCTCTATAATCATAAAAGTTTACTATGTTAGAAATGATGACATTTGATTCAATGTTGTATAGGTGTACTAAGTGAACTATGGTATTTGCATAGTATTTTTAAAATTTGGGACATTTGTTTTCCATTTATCCAGATAATTAGCTCATACGTTTTGTCATTAGTAGTACTGCACACATATTAACCTACCAAGAAATTATTTCTTTGATTAAAACCTCTTTCTCCTTCCCATAGCTAGTTCTCATCGAAGTTGAAATTCTTGCATTTCATTTTCCTCTTGCATGGTTTAAAGAGTCGAGTCAAAACACCATTAGTTTCATGACCACTCCTTTGAGTAACAATAGCCTAAAATCAAGCGCTAATTAAAATTTATCTAGCAACTTTTCTAGGGCTCTTAAAACCCATCTTATCTTAGGTGTAGAGATTTGGAATAGTATTGTGAGAATAACTTTCCAAAGATGCTAAACTAACATAAAGCCTTGAGTTATGGTGTGAAATCCAGTTGCTATATCACTGAATTTGGGAAGCCATTCTAACACAAGGGTCAATCATTAGGTTGCATTGAGGCCCTCAAAGTAATCAAAACTGCTTTGTTGGTCTTGGTGTCGACTGCCCCCCTCTGCTTTGGTATAGTAGGTGGTACCATAGAGGACATAATATTTTAGACTTCCTACACAAGGTGACAACATAGGGAAGGTGGTGTTGTACCTGGGATCGATGTTGGCTAGACTCACTCGGACTCCTTGGAGGATTTCCCACTACTAAGTGAGGTAAATTGCACCAAGGCATTAGTTCGTTAAGAATTTTGTCAATGTAACTTTCCCACCCACCAAAACTCAGCCCCTTCACACATCGATTCTGCGATGTTGGATTCCATCACCAACTAGCACTTATTTGTGATAAGGTTTGTTTGTATGCTTGACTCCTAGATTAATTAGCATGTGTTGTTTTTTCTCCTTAGTTGGCCTTAGGATTGAGTTTGTGTCTAATGGCATTAGTTATGAGTTAATTCCTCATTTGATCAATACAAAATATGGATACCATTAAAATAAAAGGGAATAAAGAGGCAACAAATAACTCATACCTAACTTACGTCTTATAATTCTCCAACATTGTTCTTTACACTTAGTGCAACAAACACCAAATGGAATGGTTTACACAAGGTCAGTGGAGAATGTGATTGGAAAATTCAAAATATTAACATTTTTGAGTTTCGTGAGATGTTGCAACTTTGTTTAGGCATGGAATAGGTGGCCAAATTATCCATCCTCTCCTGAGGGATGATTTCATAAATTGGACCCCTTAATCCAAATGTTGCATTGCTTCAAATTGAGCAAAACACTAGTTCTCGAAATCAATGAGTAAAGCAACTTCCAAGGCATGGCACCCGGGAGTGAGGGGTGGTCTAGCTGAAATCTTATCCCAGTAATATATCAAAGTCAATGGTTACTCAATATGAGTCTCTGTTTTTTTTTAATGCCCAGTTGCAAGTCGCATCCCAAATCGTTTTAGGGACTCTTGGCCAGTTCCTCCTCAGGGCATAAAAACCTAATGAAGCAACATTTTTTAGTTCTATGAGATGCTACAAGCTTGTTTAGGCATGGAATATGTGACCACATTGTCCATTTTATCCTGAGGCATGGTTTCATAAATTGGATCCTTTAATCCAAATGTTGCACTGCTTCAAACTGAGAAAAACACTAGTTCTCGAAACCATTGAGTACTGCAAATTCTGAGGCATGGAACCCAGGAGTGAGGGGTTCTCTAAATGAAATCGGATCCCAGTAATCCATCGGATTCAAAAGTTCCTTAATATGATTCTCAATATTCATATTAATTTGCAAGTCGCATCCCAAACCATTTCAGGGACTCTTGGCCAATTCCTCCTCATGGCATAAAAACCTAACTGAGCAGCATTTTTGGGTTCCGTAAGATGATGCAAGATTTTTTAGGCATGTACTAGGTGACTACATTTTCCATCCACTCCCAAGGCACGGTTTCATAAATTGGACCCCTTTATCCAAATGTTGGATTGCTTCAAACTGAGCAAAACACTAGTTCTCGAAGTCAATGAGTAAAGAAACTTCTGAGGCATGGAACCTAGGAGTGAGGGGTGATGTAGCTGAAATCCTATCCTAGTAATCCACCGGATTCGATGGTTCCTCAATACAAGTCTCGATTCTCATTTTACGCCTAGTTGCAAGTCACATCCCAAACCATTTTGGGGACTCTTGGAAATTCCTCCTCAAGGCATAAAAGCCTAACAGAGCATCATTTTTTAGTTCCATGAGATGTTGTAAGCTTGTTTAGGCATGGACTAGGTGACCACATTATCAATCTTCTCACGAGGGACTGTTTCATAAATTGGACCCCTTAATCCAAATGTTGCATTACTTCAAACTAAGCCAAACACTCATTCTCGAAATCAATGAGTAAAGAAACTTCTGAGGCATGGAACCTGAGAGTGAGGGGTTCTCTAACTGAAATCCTATCCCATTAATTCATCGAATTTGATGGTTCCTCAATCCAATTCTCGGTTTTCATTTTATGCCCAGTTGCAAGTCGCATCCCAAACCATTTCAGGGACTATTGGCCAATTCCTTCTCAGGGCATAAAAACCTAATGGAGAATTTTTTTTGAGTTCTGTGAGATGCTATAATCTTGTTTAGGAATGGAATATGTGACCACATTATCCATCTTCTCTTGAGGCACGGTTTCATAAATTGTATCCTTTAATCCAAATGTTGCATTTCTTTAAACTAAGAAAAACACTAGTTCTCGAAATCAATGATTAAATCAACTTTTGAGGCATGGAACTCGAGAGTGAGGGGTGATATAGATGAAATCCTATCCCAGTAATCCATCAGATATTCATTATATGACCAATTGCAAGTCACATCCCAAACCATTTCGGGGACTCTTGGCCAATTCCTCCTTAGGTCATAAAAACCCAATGGAGCAACATTTTTTAGTTTCATGAGATGTTGCAAGATTGTTTAGGCGTGGAATAGGTGACTATATTTTCCATCCGCTCTCGAGGCACGGTTTCATAAATTGAACCCCTTAATCCAATTGTTGGATTGCTTCGAACTGAGCAAAACACTAGTTCTCGAAATCAATAAGTAAAGAAACTTCCAAGGCATGGAACCTAGGAGTGAGTGGTGCTCTAGCTGAAATCCTATCCCAGTAATCCATCGGAGTCAAAGTTTCCTCAATCCGAGTCTCAGTTTTCATTTTATTCCCAGTTACAAGTCGCATCCCAAACCATTTCAGAGACTCTTGGTCAATTCCTTCTTAGGGCATAAAAGCCTAACGATTCAACATTTTTGAGTTACGTGAGATGTTGCATGCTTGTTTAGGCATGAAATAGGTGACCACATTTTCCATCCACTCCAGAGGCATGGTTTCACAAATTGGACCCCTAAATCCAAATGTTGCATTGCTTCTTACTGAGCAAATCACTAGTTATTGAAATCGATGAAAAAAACAACTTCCAAGGGGTTGGAATGGAGAGTGAGGGGTTATCTAGCTAAAATCATATGCCAGGAATCCAATAGAGATGAAGGTTCCTCAATCAGAGTCTCATTTTTCATTTTATTCCCAGTTGCAAGTTGCATCCCAAACCATTTCGGGGACTCTTGGCCAATTCCCCCTCATGGCATGAAAGAATAGCAGAGAAACATTTTTTAGTTCCGTGAGATACTACAAGCTTGTTTAGGCATGGAATAGGTGACAAAATTATCCATCCTCTCCTGAGGCATGGTTTCGTAAATTGGACCCCTTAATCCAAATACTGCATTGCTTCAAACTAAACAAAACACTAGTTCTTAAAATCAATGAGTAAAGCAACTTCCGAGGCATGGAACCTAGGAGTGAGGGGTGTTCTAGCTGAAATCCTATCCCAGTAATCCATCAAAGTCGACAGTTCCTCAATCTGAGTCTTGGTTTTCATTTTATGCCCAGTTGCAAGTCGCATCACAAACAATTTCAGGGACTCTCAATCAATTCCTCCTCAGGGCATAAAAACTAACTAAATTCTACATGTCTTTGTTAACTAACTACTATATCTTACTACCTTGAAAAAATACTGCACCAATTTCAAATGCACATTAATTTTAACAACCACTTCTTCCTACATAAAAATGTGGGTTTCACTATTGTTAACCATCGCCATAACTAGCTTATTCTTCAACTTGGGTTGAACAAAACTAATATTTGTATAGTTCTAATCTTGTATTGAACAAAACTAATATTTGTATAGTTCTACTCTTGTCTTGAACAAAACTAATATTTGTATAGTTCTACTCTTGGCTTGCCTTAGACATATTTCCAACTAAAGCACCCAATATTTGCAACACACCAACTAATGGTTGGATTTCTTACTCCATAACATTGACCCTCATCTTCAATGGACATTTCTTATAATAATTCTAATTTGCACAAATCCAACAAATGACAACCTTACTACTATTTTTTTCTTAGATCCATATGATAAATTTATCATGTCCTTAGTTTTATCACATTAATATGTCCAAAATCAAGAGGTATATCACATTACATTAGGTGGTTGACCACTATTTCGCAGTGTGAAATCTAACCATAGTGCATATTACTTGCATGGACAAGTGAGTCGAATTAAGGTGCACCCACCTAGAGATTCATACCCTTCACTAAGTTGGGAATCCACTGCATGCATGAGTGCCCCTACTAATATTGGTAATTGCACCCTAGTCTAATTGTGCATCCAAAACTAAAGATATAAATTTTTTATTTAGAACTTTGAATATAGAAAAAAAAGTTCATAAATTGGAACTAGGATGATGATGGACTACTCACTAACAACACGTGCACATGTAACTGAAGGTACAACCAAATAGGTACCTGTCAGATATTTCTTCATCGATTGAGGAAAGATTAGGACAAATAGAGGGAAATATGACTGCATCTAGTAGACATGATAAGCAAACAAGGACCAGAGGTGAAAAATTCAGAAGAAAATTTTGTAGACACATGGAATTTCTTCTTGTTGAAGGAGGATCATGATATTATGATGATGAGAGCATAGGAGACAAAGAGGTACCACTTAGGTATAAGAATATGGTGAAACGATGGGTACCTAAGGAACTACCTTCTATAGATGTTGACTTCATTGTCAACAATAGGACATATCATATTGCACCATCCTCCCTGCATGGTCGGGGGCTATTTTCCATGGATGGAATAATTGTAAAATACAATACAATAATTGAATTGATAGAATATGTTGGACCGTGTTACAATTATAACAATTGGATGCGATTGGTCTGGTACATGCGAAGTATGCGGAGATATGCACTCGCTGCAAATTATATACAACTAACAAAAAAGGATAAAAAAAAGGGAGCGACTATCTATATTGATGGAAGGCCTAAAGCTTCTGGCAATATCACAAGGTTTATAAACAACACACGACCCGAGAAAACAAACAAGCAACCAAATTTCATATATGAGGGACGTGAAGAGAATCGGGTAGTCATGTGCGCAATAAAAAAGATAGCTCTCGGGGAAGAGTTATTGGTGGATTACCATTTGAATTGAATAGAAACATCAACTAATAGTGTGCGGGTACTTATGCAACACCTGTTTAAGAAACCTCTACTATTTGCATTATATTTTTTTTATTATCTTTAACATTGTTTTAAATATTTCAGTATGGTCCCAATTTTATAATAATGTGGAGCTTGATTGATGAGGTTGATTTTATTTGGGCGGAAAATAGTTTTTTTTTTTATCGTTAACAAATTTTTAAATATTTGTGGGTTCTAATTATATTATAATGTGGTAGGATGATCGTGGAAAAGGGCTAGCCGCAAAACATGTAAATGATGATCAATTTCCACTTTCATTTTACATGAATTTAATTATTTGCTTATATTATTTTATTGAAATAACATCGGTTTTGTTGAAATTATATGTAGTCGACATGCCATGTTGATCACAATTCCTCTGATGAGGAGGGGTTGTATTCACTCCATGATCCGATGATGTTAATAAAAAAAAGATCATTAAAGCAAATAAGGAACTTGCTAGCTTATTAGATCACCCAGATCAAACTCCTGACATCTTAGAAAAGATCAATCTCCTTATGTCACAAATTAACACATATAAGGTAATAATCATAATATAAAGTGTTTTTTTCTAATGTACTCATATGTTCAATTATGAAACTTTGTTCTTTAACTTTTACATTATCTCACGAAAAAACATTTTCTTTTTTATAAAGATATTTTTGGAGCCTGTTCAGCCCAGTGTTGGTAGTAGTGGCACTGCAGAGATGCTACAGAGTCCTGATGCGGGTGGTCATACAACTGCTAGAGTACTATTTACTTCTCCATCTTCCACACCTAATTTAGATAGGAGCCATGACAGACGGTTCCAGACATCCACACATCGGTCATAGTCTAGACATGGTGGCAGAGATGAGGCTGGTGATGTGGTTGACATGGCTACATTTCTTGGAGCTAGACATGTGACAAGCACGAGGACCCTTCCCTGCATATTTGTGGTCGATGATAATGGCATTCTATTAAAACAATCAAGACTCCCAGGTAGTTTTAATTCATATTTTAATCATTTAATGTTGTCCATATTGTTGATGTCTAAAGATGTCTAAAATAAACCTCAGTTTAACATTAATTTATCAACTCAAGGATTCGTCTTTTATCTCAAGAATATCAACAAAGTATATGTAGATAGTTCGTAGAGGCTAAAATCATGTAGTTAAAGAAAACCTAAGTTTATCCACAATTAAGTTCCTCAAATGTTTATTAAAGATTATGAAACTAAGATCTTACTCGACATAATTGAAATCTTACTAAGATCTTACTCGACATGCTGTGAATGAAAAAGAACTAACTAATCTATTGAATTCATTTAACTAAGAAGGAGTAATTGAATTTGAATAAATATTCACAGAATTAACTATTAACTATGAATCAAATTGCTCGAAAGGAAATAGTGAATTACTTTGTCTATGGAAAGAAACAAGAATTGTAATCTAACCAAAAGGAACAACAAATGTAACTTAACAAATAGGAACAACAATCGTAAATTTAACTGAAAGGAACAACAAATGCAAATCTAAGTAAAAGGAACAACGCATATGAAAATGTGAGGAACTGTCAACCAGTAAACTACAGTAATGGAAATTGGAATAGAAATCATTAATACTCAAGATAAATGTCTATCTTCTGTACGCAAATAGCATAAAATCATTAACACACCTATGCATTCGTCTTAACTATTGTGAAAGAGAATTGGATCATAAAACAAAAAGCAAACTGATACAATTACAGATTTGAGACAGTAGCTCCTTTAGACTAGGCCCTTGGTCCTCGGAAGTACTACTGCTAGAAACTTAGTATGTAGAAATGGTGAAAACGTTCAAATCTTTTATTGATTTCATAGCTGGTACGACATTCACAAAACTGCTTGCATAGAGTAATTCTAAGTTTTGAATTCTTAGATACAATTCTTAGATTATTCTTTCAGGATCTATTACCCTCTATATATACAATAATCTGAGTAAATCAAGCCATCCTGAGGATCGAGAGATCCTCAGGATTTCTTTACTATTATAAAGTTACAATATAGAAAATCAATAATCTTCAAAACTGCTTTGCGCCAAAAGTCCTCAACCTCCAATAACTTACGTATCTTCAATATCTCCTTTTCTATTTAAGTTTTGACAATATTTATCCAATCCTGTAGCATAATCAAACAATTTCAATCGTATTTTAGAATCTATTTAATATAACTTCAATAATATCACTAGAAGACATATCAATCATTTTCTATCCTATTTATCCCTAATTAACAGAAAATTCATTCAACATTATATCATGAATTGTAAGAATAAGGGAGATATTTGTACCTTTTTCATAACCCAACATACCCCCCATCTTACCTTCTTACATGTCCTCATGAAAGCTGAGATATTACATGTAAAGCAATGATACTGTAAGGAGGAGAAGTTGGGTCACCAGGTATTCTAAACCCATTACTTCTTTTGAGCTCAACAAAAGTAGCACCCTCCCTCTTCTTATTAATTTGATAATCCTTCTAGTAACTTTATGGAGGAAACCAAAGGATAGGGGGATTATATCTACACCCAATCTAAGCAGGTCCTTCCTCCTGGAGCAGTCTAGAATACCTTTCCACTCTGTAGATAGCTGCAAAGAAATTCATGAACCCAAAGGGTTCCCTACTTTTGACTTCACTGGAGGATGCATCACATCTCACCTTAGAAGCATCAAGGGATTCCTATTTGAGTTCCCTAAAATATATGATGCATGAACGAATGACATGTCGATATATGGAGGTGAAAGAGTCCCCGACCCCCCCCCACCTTTCATGAAGGTTTGATGTCGCATAATGGTTGGAAAGGACTTTGGGGGCTCTCCTTTGATCCAGAGATCTAACCCAGTTTCCCTCTTTATAAAATTATTGTGAGATTTGCCCCATCTGACTTGGTTCTTAGTGAAGGACAGGAATTCCTAAAACTGTATATCACCAATGAAGGGACTAAGGTTGTTTCCCCTATCATCTTCCAAAATGGAGTTATGGAAGTATAATTCACACATGAAGTATTGTACCTTCTCTTCCTTCTCTCTAAAACATGAAATGAACTCAGGGACAATGGAAATTGTAATTGGATTACCTGCTCTAATGGATTTTACCCTTAACAATAGGTAACGTTCCAACAAGAATAGGGTATAATTGGTAGCAGGATCTCTGCAATTGATTGCATTAGAGTAGACATCACAAATGTCTTTGGTTTGCTCCAAATATTTTTCCAATTGGTTTTGTACCTTCTTCACCTTCCCTTGGGTTATGGTGAGCTCAACATAAGTCTTTATTTCTGTTACTGATAGGTTCTTCAACTATTTAACAACCTTTTGATGTTCAGCCATAGTGCCCATCTCCTCTCTAGGTTGAGCCAATGCTTGTTGGGCTTGTGTAAGCTCTGCTTTTGACCTATTAATGATGACATTCTGTTCTTGAGACTGATATGCTTGATATTATTCCATAGCATCCATCTCATATCTGGATTGAGTTAATGTTTGTTGGGCATGTATAAGATCTTCTTCCAGTCGATCAATGAAAACACTCTATTCCTGAGACTGAGATGCTTGATGTTCTGCCATAGTCATCAATTCATTTATGTTTTGAATCAAGTTTTGTTGGGACTGCATCAATTATTCCTCCAGTCTCCTAATGGTGGAAGCCTTATCAAGGTATTGAGCTATTTCCTTTGAGACTAGGGTATCTGTTTTTACCTCAGCATCAATTGTTTCTGTAGGAAGTGTTTCTTCTGTTGTCATTATTTCTTCAAGGTCTGTCTATGTCTCCATGGAGTTTGTAGTGACTTCTCTTTTAGGAAGAGGGTTTATTCCTTGCACTCTGGGCCTTTTGTTTATCTTTCTTTTGTGGGCCTTATATTCTTGTTCTAGTTGCTTTCTTAATTATTTAATAATTTCCCTGAGTTTTCTAACTTTCTGTCGTAATACTTCAACCTTTTTAGCCCTTTTCCTCAATAACATGTTTTCCTTTTTTAGATTTTTGATTCTCCTATGGATTTTGCCTAATTTCTGTTTGTGAGGGGTCTCAAGGTTTTCTTCATCCTGGTTAGTAGGTGGTTGTTCCTCTGTTCCTTCCAAATGCTCTATCTGTCCAAGAGGGATTCTTTCCTCAGGATGAGGTTCTTCCTGTGTTGTGTCTTCTGGGAATGACATTTCAATCTCAAGAAAATCTTCAGCAGGTTTTGAAGGAGAGGCTCGTTCTTGGTATTCTTCTAACCTATTGGTATCTTTGTCAATTGAGGTACCTAAACTCCCTAAAACCTGATTTATTTCTATCTCATATCTCTTCAAAAATTGTTCTGTCAGGTGTTCCAATGTTGGTTGGGTGCCTTCCTGACTGTTTCCCTGTGAGGTTTGCTCTGCTTTCTCAATTTCCTGAATTTATTCCTATAAATACTGCTCTGTAATGTTCTAAATTTCTTCAGGCTATTTTGTTGTGTCCTGAATTTCTTCAGTCGTCTCTTGAATTTCTTCGGTCATTTCCTTAATTTCTTCAAGTTGTCTTGTCCATCTGCTTCTCCTCTTCCTCTCAATGGTGGTTTTAGGAACAATCATTTTTCTTTTTATCTTTCTCATTAGTGCCTCTGTTTGTGAGGTCTGAGTCTCTGTAATTTGGATGAGGTATGCTTCGACCTCGGGTTGAGTAGGTGGAAATTTTATTTGGGTAGTGGTCTCCCCTTCCCGTATCTCTTCAATTTCCTGTGGTGGGTCTTCATGGTATGATTCAAGTTTTTCTAGTTGTATAGGTCTATTGTCCTCAATAATATCACCCCAGGTTAATTGAGTTTGACTCAGAGGCTTATTTACTATTAGTTTAACTAATCCATGATGGTTGATGATAGTAACAGGCTCTTTGGATTTCTGCGTTCTTAAAGAAACCTCATGTAACATGGAATTTAGGAAAAATGGTAGATTGATTACTAACCTTTGCTTGATTGCCTTTAATGGTTTGAGGTGTCATGGTCAGATTAAATCATATCTTCCATCACAGGTGATGTACCTCTGAATTACCCCTGCCAGTTATTTCCATGGTTCACTGAGGGTGTTGGGGTTAAATCCCTTTCCCTTTTTATCCAATTCCTCGCCATGGTCTACGAAGGATTCTACAACTTCTTTGAGCATTGTATATCTTCCTATCCATTGAATTCTTGAGTTAGGGATACCTATAACCTCTGCTACAATTTCCAGAGTAACTGGAATTCGTATATCTTGAACCATGGAGATTTCTCCCTGCAAATTCTGAAAGAATTCAAGTGTGTATCATATCCTTGCAACTGGTTGAAGTACTTCGTCCAGCCCAGATTGTGTAGAATTTCTCTAGCCTGCTCAGTTACCTGTAGCAATGTTGGTTCCCTATGAACACTTCGGCCACCCATCGTTCTGTGAGAAAATGAGAACGACTATCGTTCCTTCTTGTAGATTTGGTTAGACCAACATGGAGGAAATATTACCAAATATAGAAAAATATCAGAAAACAACGAGTGTAAAAAATGTGGGTTTTCCATTATTACAATCATTACAATCTTATCGAAAAACATGTCGAGCATCCACTCCCCGCATTAATGTAGAGGTCGTCCTCAACCATCAACATAGGCGAAAGTAATGAGTGCAGGTATTGCCGGTGAGAGGTAATAATGATGTTTCCGCTGCAAGTGGGGATCAATCATGTATAATTTTCAAAAAGCATTTTTTAACGGTAATCATAAACGATAGTCCTCTTTTGTGGGAAATTCGATCTTTTTGTACCTATGCTCAAAATGCTTTAAGGAAAAATAAGCCGAATAAGTTAGGTCTGTTCATTTAAAAATATTCCACATATCATAATGTTGTTACCTTTCCCAAGTTATTGAATATAAATGAAATGATAGCCTTGTTATTGAGTAAAGGAAATCTAGAGACACAGAGAAACTTGGTGTTTGTAAGGTAAAATTCCATACCATAGGCAGAGCCACTACTGCCAGTAGGCATCCATAGCCTCGATAGGGTTGCCTTTTAACCCATAGATGAGCCTTTATCCTTAATAAATATATGAATCCTCTTTTCCCGACAATACCACTATC
The DNA here is from genome assembly GCA_000966675.3 of Picea glauca. NCBI lineage: Eukaryota > Viridiplantae > Streptophyta > Pinopsida > Pinales > Pinaceae > Picea > Picea glauca. The sequence continues at coordinate 120,853 of JZKD02S1673331.1, forward strand.
CTGGTTTGGTAGCCAGATGATGATAATGCCACTCACTAGATTGTAACTTAAGTGAACAAGCTAGATCGTGATGAGACCCCTTGTCCTTTGACAAAATAAAATTGTCAAAGGCCATTGCCCTGGTGTGGTAGCCATAGTGGGAATGTCACTTACGTTATTATCCTATGATCATGGTAGGTTGGCTCATGATGAGACCCCCTATTCTTTGTGGGAGAAGTTTTATTACTTATATTTATTTAGATATTTTTGTTTTTTTTTTTGTTTTTTTTTAGGGCTCTATTAAGGGAGGCTTATCTACTCCTTAAGAGTCAGGGATGGTGTAAAGAAGTGTAAATATGCCAATTAAAAGTGTGCTTAAGACTCCTTATTATAATATGAAGGCGAATTATCATTCAAGTATATTTGTATGTATATAGGAAAAAGAAACAAATTATGGTGGTTACAGATTATGAACAAGATTTAAGATATTTCGAAGAAATTAATCCAAATAATAGTTTGATAAGGTATGAGAGATAGTCCACAAAAAAATGGAAGATCATTGTGATGATAATAATGTTGGTGAAAATTACTCAGTGAAATTTGTACCCCAAAGGAATGGCTAACATTTTAACAACATGAGGGAAAGGAACGGTAATGAGGAGAAAACGCAGAAGGAGCAACAATTGTTCCTTTTTAAAATTCACAATGCGAACCGAGATGAATGAACAATGAAAGGAACAACAACTATACTCAAGGGAATGACAATTGCGTGAAGGGACGACAGTGGTTCCGTTCAAATGAACAACACGATACTCAAAGGAACAACAATCACACGAAGGGAATGATGGCTATGAATGTTTAACCATCTAAATAGGTAATTTTTGGAAAGTTCCCATGGAAATATATTTTTGTTGAATCTAAGACTAATTAGTCATCAACTAAATTAATTCAATTATTATGGGTCAGTTTATTTCATAATCAAGTATTGGATGGTTTTTTGATGTTATGAGTTCATTATAGTTGCTCGATCACTGCTGCAGAATGTGACATAATTGTTTTTCTGTGAAAGACAGGGTCCGTGTGATAATACAAAGCAAGGGTACAAAACAAAAAAGAGTGCTAATTGTGTACATTACAGTCATCTTCCCTTAGTTCTTATTTTCCAAAGTGACTTTCATAAAACTAAAAGAATGAAAAATAACAACTCAATTAGATCTATATAAAAAAAACTATATACAGTATGTACAGTGTCAACAAAATGCATCATTTATGGAGTTGGAGTGGCTGGGTTACCTTCCCAGCTAGACAAAATTTGAATGGTAGGGTCCTTACTTACTTCTTGGTAGAAATACTCTTTTGAAGGAGGTTGATGGTAAAGTCATAGCTGATGTCCATTGACTAGAAATGGAGATCCAGACCTGTCGATGGTACTTAAAGTGACCATGCCATTATCATGGACTTCATTAATTTCATATGGTCCCAGCCGCCGTGTCTGTAAGTTTCCTGGAACATCCTAATATCTGGAACCATAAAGAATCACCCAATCACCATTCTTGAATGATTTCTTCTTGATATGTTTGTCGTGCCAGGTCACTTTCTGTTGCTGAATAATGACTGTGCGATCCACAACAGTCATGCGTGCTTCATCCAACTCGTTGAGTCATTGAAGGCATTGTTTATGTGCTTCTATTAGATCCAGTCCAATTTCTTGGGCCATCCTTAGGGTATTGATCTCAAACTTGATTGGGAAGATGGGTTCTTTACCATAGAATAGGTGATAAAGAGAGTAGCTAGTGGTGTTACGCCATGTTGTGTGATAAGCCCATAAGGCATTTTAGAGCTCAATAGCTCAATTCTGTCGGTTTGTTGAGACAGTATTTGTCAGGATTTCCTCTAGGAATTTATTGCTACTCTCTACTTTCCTGTTTTCCTTCAGGTGGTATGGAGAAGTAAACTTGTGCTTAATATGGTAATTTTCCAGGGTGGTGGTAATTCTATGAGCTGTAAATTGTGACCCCCCATCAGTAATTACCTCCTTGGGTAGTCTATAGTGTACAAATAATTTGAAAATAAATTTGATGACTACTTCTTCTGTTGCATTTGGTAAGGCTTTTGACTCTACCCATTTGGTCATGTAGTCCATTGCAACTAGAATATAGGCCTTCTTATTTGACTTTGGGTTGAAGGGTCCAACAAAGTCTAGTGCCCATCTCTCAAATGGTTTTGTGACTACTTGTGCTTTCAAGGGAATTTCATCAGCCTGACCTAGTTTTCCCATCCAATGACAACTGTTGCAGGTTTGGAAGTATTTCTTTGCATCTCTAAATATTGAGGGCCAGTAGTAGCCCATCTGTAAAATTTTGTGTCCAGTCTTGTAGCCTGCAAAGTTCCCACCACATGGCTCATCATGTCCTTCTTTCAGTATGTCGTAGATTTCTTCCTCTCGTACGCATATACGGATCTAGAGATCATCTCCTGTGTGGAAGAGATATCCAGTGATCCAAGTGAATCGTGTGCTACATTGGACGATCAATTTTCTTTCCCTTGATGATAGATGTGACTGCAATTTTTCTGCTGCCAGATAATTTTCCACATCAGCGTACCAAGGTGGCTTTGTGGTGACGACAAATAGATGTTCATCTGGAAATTGGTCTTCAACTGTTAAGAAGTCATCTGTTTTGGGTATGCGGGACAGGAAGTCTGTGAAAGGATTTTCTCTCCCGGGTTGATCTTTGATGGTGATATCGAATTCCTACAATAATAATAACCACCGAGTGACCTTTCCATTAGTAATCAGTTTATTATCTAGATATCTAATAGCAGAATGATCACTATACAGAATAACTAGATAGCCTGTTATATAATGACAAAATTTATTAATGGCATGTATAACAACTAAAAATTATTTTTCTGTTACTGTATAATTAAGTTCAGCTAGAGTAAGATTCTTGCTAATAAAATAAATGGTGTAGGGTTTCTTGTCTTCTTCCTATCCAAGGACAACACCTATGGCAATATCTGATGCATCAGTGGAGATGTGAAATGGTATTTTCCAATTTGGTCCTCTCAACACCAGTGCTGTCGAGATTAGCTTCGTGAGTCCTAGAAATGCCACATCACACTTGTCAGACCACTGAAACTCCACATTACTAGTCAAGGCATGTAAAGGTGCAACGGTTCTTGCAAATTTTTTCATAAATCTGCGATAGTATCCTGAAGCACCAAGAAAACTACGTACCTTAGTTTGTGTGCATGGTGTAGGTGGATTAAAGATTACCTCTTTTTTTGTTGGATCTACTCTAATTCCATTTGTAAAAATATAATTCCCTAGTACCACACCTTCCGTCATCATCACGTGGCATTTTTCATGGTTTAAACATAACCTAGTAGTAATGCACCATTCTAGTACCTTCTCCAAATTTTTCAGTGCTTGATCAAAGTCATCGCCATAAGGAGTAAAGTCATCCATGTAAAATTCAATCCCTTCACTGATCAAATTGCTGAATATGTTTAGGATGGACCTTTGGAATGTGGTTGTAGCATTGCAAATTTCAAAGGGAAATGCTCTGTATGCAAAGTTACCCCAGGGGCAGGTGAATGTAGTTTTATCTTGATCTTCTGGGGAAATCTAGATATGATTGTAACCACTAAAACCGTCTAGGAAAGAAAATAATTTCTTCCCTGCCAAAGTATCCAGGACCTGATCAATGAAAGGTAAGGGGAAGTGATCCTTTTGAGTGGCTTTGTTAAGTTCCCTGTAGTCGACACAGATTCTCCATTTCCCATTTTTCTTGGGGGCGATGACTAATGGGGAGACCCACCGACTATCTGAGATAGGGTATATAAAATCTACATTCAACAACTTTTGTAATTCTTCTTTAACAATATCCCTGAGGTGGGGATTCAATCTTCTCTGCGGTTGTCGAATAGGTCGGGTATCTTTCTCAATGTAAATGTGGTGTGTGTAGAGTTTCAGATCAATACCTTTCATGTCAGAATACTCCCAAGAAAAATATTGCTGGTATTTAGAAAGGACTTGAATCAAATTTTGTTGTTGTTGCTCATGTAAATTGGCATTGATTATCAGAGACTTCCCTGGTGCGATCTCAATGGATTTTCTTTTATGGACAACGGTATTCGAGATTTGTTGTTCCATTAAATCTTCCAGTGAGTCTCCCTATGCTTCATAGTCTAGAACAACTTGGAGCATATGGCATGTTGGATTTCCCACAATGGTTGGGTTGTTAATAAACCCACTGATTACATCATCCTCTAGCTAGTTCTTGAGTCTGAGAGATTCTTCCAGCATGAGAGGGGATCGTAAATCCTTTTCTGGATATCGTGGTGGTGGAAATTGTGGATATATGAAAGTTGGGCTTGGCTTGGATGGAGGATATAAGATGAGATTTTTTGTGACACCTCCTCTAGCAATTGTCATGTTACCCATTCGACATCCTATGTACACATCAGCTGTTGCGAGCCATGGTTTGCCCAGTATCAATGGATGCCCTTCGATTTCACTTCTTGGGTTGATGATGAGGAAATCCGCTGGATATTACCAAGACTCGACTGAGATTTCTATGTCATGTAGTGTGTCGACTGGTCTAACCACTGATCGATTAGCCAATTGTAACATAATGGGGGTGGGTTCGAAGGAGTCAAAACCCAAGGTGTTGCAGGTTTCCATAGACAGGATATTGATGGATGCCCCCAAATCAACTAGTGTATTTGGAAAAGAACAACCCTGGATCTGCATTGTTACTATGGGGTTCCATGGATCTGCATATTTGACTGGGTCTTGTCTACCTATAATTAGATCAGACAAGGATCCCACTACACGAACTGTTGATGATGAATTTTTAATTTTCTTAATAGGATTCCTCCCACATAGTTCCTTGATCATTTTTTCATATATTGGAATGTCTTGCAGAGCCTATAGGAGTGGGATCTTGACATATAAATTCTTGAGTTCCCCTACAATGTCGAAGTTAGGATAGATGACAGGTTTTGATATCATAAATCTTTCAAGGAACAGAGGGGAAGGAGTTTCATTCTTATTAGGATCCTGTGACTCGACTGTGTTTCCACCCTGCTCAATTTCTTCCGTTATTACCATAGTTGAGGGAGTTATTGCTGGATGTTTGTTATTTTCCTTCTTCTGTGTGCAATTGTGATTGAGGGTTTTGGGGAAGTTGGAGTGGAGCTTGCAATGTGGGTTAGGTTTTAGGGGCCATCCCCATGGGTTGATTGTTTATCCCCATGGGGCACTGCCAATTCTAGTTCCAATTTGGGTTTTGGGTAGTCGTATTAGGCCACTGCAGGGGTAGGGGTTGTTATTTGAGTTTTTCCGGGATGAGGTGGGGTATTGTGAGCTAGGCTAGGTGGAACTTGCAGTTGGTTGATTCTGCCAGATCAGATTTGCAGGTAGTTGGTTTGGTCAAGTGGGATTTGCAGGTGGGTATTGTTGGGGCCACCAGTTCTGATTAGTAAATGGTTGGTTCTGCCATGTATTACTAGAATTTTGTTGCTGATTATACTTTCCAGAAAAGTCTTGGAGTGTATTTGGAGGGTGAGCCTACCATTAACGACGTTGAGCCATCAAATATAATGGTTATGTTTCCTCTTCTGCTCCTCTAAAGACAAATTTTAGTCTAGGTAGCGATGGTCATTGCTCCGTGTCATGATCCTTGGTGCAAATAGTGCAAACTCGAACCACATCCAAAGGACATTCCCTTGGACCATGCTTTTTTCTACATTTGTGGCAAAATATGTCCAAAGTTTATTCTGCTTCTTCTTGTTTTTGTTTGGCTTGAAATACATCCAATTGTGTAGTCAAAGTGCTCAAAATATCTGTTTTGAATTTTTCTAAGAGATTACCAACTTCAGCTCGCGTAATGCCCCCGATGGTAATGTTGTTATTTATGGTGAGGGAAGTTCACATTCCTGATCTAGTCTGTGTACTTCCTCGTCAACACCTGATGCATAATAGAATTATGTTATCATAAGTTTCTTGATAAATGTCACCCTTCTGTTACACATTATTTTCGTCATCCCTATGATTGTTAATGATGTAAACCTATCAGTGGCCTTCAGAGGGGTCAGTGGCTCGAGTTCCTGAAGAGAGAAGGGAGAAGAAATTCTCCTGAGAAAAGAAGTTGCTTTTTCCTATGTAAAAACCTTATAAAAATGGAAGTTCGCAAGTTGCTATATAGGCAGGGTGCGAGAATGACCCATTCTCGCAGGTTGCACTATAGCCAGGGTGCGAGGTGTTCGTAGGTTGCTCTATAGCTAGTGTGCGAGAATTCCAGCACGTGGGAAAAATGAGCATTTTCTCGAATCTTCTAGAAGGAGAAGCTTCTATGGTGAGGTGGCATCCGAATGGTTTGGATCTTACTCGCTTTCATGATTTAGTGGGATCATCCTAACCTCCTCACCTTATCCTCTTCAAATTATAAAAGGAGAGGAGTTCTCATGGAGAAAGTTGGCTTTTGTTAGATTGATCTTGGGTTAGCTTTGTTGGTTCTTGAGCTTGTTAGCTTTGGCTTGGTTAGAGTGGCTTTGATATTTGCTTTGTCAAGATAGATTGTGAGTAGCTATCAGATCTATGGTTTCAGAATCCTTGAAGCAAGAAGTGTGTGGGGAACGAAGGACAGTTGGAAGGGACCTTATGACATCAAGGCCATGGTTGTAATCTCTCTTTCACATTTAATATAATACAATAATATGATTCTTTCCTATAAAGCTTGTTGTGTTTTATTGTATGATTCCTTGATCACATACATAGGTTTATATTGAGTTTATGCTATTGCTATCACTTTGGTTGGTTTGTGTTGTTTTGATCTTGACTGCACAAGAGAACTGGAGCGAAGCGGGAGCAACAGAGACTATAGGAAGCGATCATAAGGTATGTCCATGATTCTTGCCTCTTAGTAAATTCAATATTTAAAACTTAGGGAAAGTGTTCTATTCTGTCTTGCTTTGTTCTAGATCCAGGTGGATCTAGGGAGATCGGTTTGTGTCCGCACTTACGGATTTATCAAATAACAAAATTGACGACTCCACTGGGGAACGGATTGTTTCCTAGTTAGTCTAGTTTCCCTTGCTTTGATTTCTTGTTTTTTGGTCTCTGAGTCTGTGGGAGATCCATCAAGACTCTCTGGATTTGAAATTTCACTCAAAAATTTTGTCCTTTTTCCAAATTTTGTGTTTACAGACATTCTTGCACTGTACCCTTTAGTGGCCTGCGAGAATCATCTGAGTTCACACCTTATTGTGTAATCCAGTGCGAGGTGTTCGCACCCTACCTATGTCTAGCCTACGAGAATACCTAATTCTCGTACTGCACCCTATAGCTAGGCTGCAAACCCATTTGAAATTTGTGTTTGGAATTAGGATATCCTATTTTTTGATGCCCAGTTTTGCTTTGATCAGCTGGATTGAACTTTTGGAGCCTATATTGATCTGTTTACAGTCTACTTGAAATTCTTTGAGTTGCTTATAGCCATATTTGCTTTGTTTGGTTTTGAAGGATTAGTCTCCTGCTTTGAGTGTCTTTCAATTACAAAGCATGTGTTTTCTTTAGAATTGTTTAGGGAAAGATCAGATTTCTTCTGAATAGTTCGCTTTAAAAGAAAACTTTTAGTTTGGGTTTTGTTGTTTTAAGAAAGTTCATTATTGATTTTAGTGAAATTTTTGAAACAAAAAGTTTTTTTTTTCTTTATATTAGATTGGGGGCATTCTTGCATTTGAAGTAGCGAAATTGCATTGGTGTACAGTACCTTTTTCTCATTTCTTGAGAATTTTGATATTGATGAGTTTAATAGACTTTGGGACATGTGCATATGGGATTGATAAATGTTTTCTCCTTCTCGTAACATAGATTTCATCGAAATGAAAAGATTGCATCTTCATATCTTTGCATAATTTTTCGAGTCGGTAAAACACCATATTGTCCACGCCATCTTCCTTTTGAGTAACAACAGCCATAAAATAAAGTGCTTATAAAAATTGGTTAGACATTTTTATCTTTTCTGGTAGTAAACCTACATTAGATTAGTTGTAGGGCTTTGGAATAGGTGTGAAAGATAACTTTCCAAAGCTGCAAACAAACATAGTATCTTTTGATAGGGAGAGTTAAATCCACATACTACATTTTGTCCTGGGAAGCCCTTCTAACACAAGGGTAAAGCACTAGGTCGCATTGATATTAGCAGAGATACTCACCCTACTTTGTTGATATCAGTGTAGAGATTGCACGTATTACGGGGGTCACTCGAAGGTATACCCACAATGATGAGTGGAAGCCTTTTGAGTTTATTTCGGGCTAGATACCCTGCCCTTGCGTGTGGATCAGACTGTCGACTGTCCCCCCAGGTTTTATTGTTGTTGGTGGTAACCTTAGTGGCCTATCTTTATCGGTTCTTTACACTAGGTGATTGTGGAGGGGCAAGTCTTCATGGTACCTGGAATCGACGTTGGGCAAACTCACTCGGGCTCCTTGGAGGGTATACCCACGATTATGTGTGGGAGCTTGCACCAGGGTGTAAGTCCGTTAAGTAGGTCGTCAACGTAACTTTTCCACCCACTCTATCTCA
>JZKD02S1673331.1:134748-181077 GCA_000966675.3 Picea glauca
TCATTTGTATTATGAGTATGGGAATGCCTACCTCAGTGATGATATATTATTGTACTATATTTCCTTGTTTGTTGGCAGGTTTTCGACCGACTGTTCCTTGTTCCCTACACACACTTGACAAAGTATTTCATCTATCACTCTGTTATAACTTCATACTTTGGGGGTCTCTCTGTTACACATTATTTTCGTCATCCCTATGATCGTTAATGATGTAAACCTATCTTTTTCCTTCAGAGGGGTCAGTGGCCTGAGTTCCTGAAGAGAGAAGGGAGAAGAACTTCTCCTGAGAAAAGAAGTTGCTTTTTCCTATGTAAAAACCTTATAAAAAGGGAAGTTCACAGGTTGCTATATAGTCAGGGTGTGAGAATGACCCATTCTCGTAGGTTGCACTATAGCCAGGGTGCGAGGTGTTCGCAGGTTTCTCTATAGCTAGGGTGAGAGAATTCTAGCACGTGGGAAAAATGAGCGTTTTCTCGAATCTTCTAGAAGGAGAAGCTTCTATGGTGAGGTGGCATCTGAATGGTTTGATCTTACTCGCTTTCATGATTTAGTGGGATCATCCTAACCTCCTCACTTTATCCTCTTCCACTTATAAAAGGAGAGGAGTTCTCATGGAGAAAGTTAGCTTTTGTTAGCTTGAGCTTGGGTTAGCTTTGTTGGTTCTTGAACTTGTTAGCTTTGGCTTGGTTAGAGTGGCTTTGAGATTTGCTTTTTCAAGATAGATTGTGAGTAGCTATCAGATCTATGGTTTCAGAATCCTTGAAGCAAGAAGTATGTGGGGAACATAGGACAGTTGGAAGGGACCTTATGACATCAAGGCCATGGTTGTAATCTCTCTTTCACATTTAATATAATACATTAATATGATTCTTTCCCATAAATCTTGTTGTGTTTTATTGTATGATTCCTTGATCACATACATAGGTTTATATTGAGTTTATGCTATTGCTATCACTTTGGTTGGTTTGTGTTGTTTTGATCTTGACTCCACAAAAGCACTGGAGCGAAGCGAGAGAAACAGAGACTATAGGAAGAGATCATAAGGTATGTCCATGATTCTTGCCTCTTAGTAAATTCAATATTTAAAACTTAAGGAAAGCATTCTATTCTGTCTTGCTTTGTTCTAGATCCAGGTGGATCTAGGGAGATCGGTTCTGCCATGTATTACCAGAATTTTGCTGCTGATTATACTTTCCAGAAAAGTCCCGGAGTGTATTTGGAGGGTGAGCCTACCATTGATGACGTTGAGCCATCAAATATAATGGTTATGTTTCCTCTTCTGCTCCTCTAAATAAAAAATTTAGTCCAGGGAGCGATGGTCATTGTTCCGTGTCATGATCCTTGGTGCAAATAGTGAAAACTCGAACCACATCCAAAGGACATTCCCTTGGACCATGCTTTTTTCTACATTTGTGGCAAAATATGTCCAAAGTTTATTCTGCTTTTGCTTGTTTTTGTTTGACTTGCAATACATCGAATTGTGTAGTCAAAGTGCTCAAAATATCTGTTTTGAATTTTTCTAAGAGATTACCAACTTCAGCTCGCATAATGCCCCCGATGGTAATGTTGTTATTTATGGTGAGGGAAGTTCACATTCCTGATCTAGTCTGTGTACTTCCTTGTCAGCACCTGATGCATAATAGAATTATGTTATCATAAGTTTCTTCATAAATGTCACCCTTCCCCATTAGATTCAATGTTTCTACCCATTCATCCTTCATACCTTTAAGTAGAGTTTCTTTAAGTACTTCTCCTGGTAATGTACCATAGAGCGATCTCTGCAAGTTATACTAAAATCTCTCAACATATTCTTCTAATGATTCATTATCTTTTGCAGTCATTTGAAAGATTTCATCTTTTAGGTCCCTGGTTCTACAATAATCCTTATATTTTGTCAAGAAGGTTTGTTTCATCTCATCCCATGAGTTAATGGTTCCACCTCTTAATCCCATAAACCAACGTAGAGTACCTCAAATGTTCATTAAAGATTCTGAAACTAAGATCTTACTCGACATAATTGAAATCTAATTACTAACATGTTGTGAATGAAAAAGAACTAACTAATCTATTGAATTCATTAAACTAAGAAGTAGTAATTGAATCTGAATAAAGACTTGCAGAATTAACTATTAACTATGAATCAAATTGTTGGAAAGGAAATAGCGAATTACTCTATCTATGGAAAGAAACAACAATTGTAATCTAACCAAAAGGAACAACAAATGTAACTTAACAGAAAGGAACATCAATCGTAACTTTAACTGAAAGGAACAACAAATGCGAATCTAAGTAAAAGGAACAACGCATATGAAAATGTGAGGAACTATCAAGCAGTAAACTACAGTAATGGAAATTGGAATARCAATCATTAATACTCGAGAGAAATGTCTATMTTTTKTATGCAAACAACATAAAATCATTAACACACCTATGCATTCATCTTAACTATTGTGAAAGAGAATTGGATCATAAAACATAAAGCAAACTGATACAATTACAGATTTSAGACAATATCTCCTTTAGACTAGGCCCTTGGTCCTCAAAAGCACTGCTGCTAGAAAATTAGTATGTAGAAATGGTGAAAATGTTCAAAGATTTTATTGATTTCATAGCTAGTATGACATTCACAAAAAATTCTTGCGCAGAGTAATTTTGAGTTCTGAATGCTTAGATACAATTCTTAGATTATTCTTTCAGGATCTATTACCCTCTATATATACAATAATCTGAGTAAATCAAGCCATCCTAAGGATCGAGAAATCCTTAGGATTGCTTTACTATTATAAAGTTACAATATAGAAAATTAATAATCTTCAGAACTGCTTTGCGCCAAAAGTCCTCAACTTCCAATAGCTTGTGTATCTTCAAGATCTCCTTTGCTATTTTGGTTTTGACAATATTTATCCAATCCTATAACAAAATCAAACAATTCCAATCGTATTTTAGAATATATTTAATATAACTTCAATAATATCACTAGAAGACATATCAATCATTTTCTATCCTATTTATCCCTAATTAACAGAAAAGTCAATCAACATTATATCATGAATTGTAAGAATAAGGGAGATATTTGTACCTTTTTCATAACCCAACATATCTCATACACAAAACATCTAGATTATTAATTTTAAATTAATGATCATATCTTTTTGTGTGTATGAAACGATCATTTTTATAGGCACCTAGAGAGAAAGGCCTTGTTGATTTTTGAGGAAACCTTATGCATGAGGTGGAATTTCCAGAATTTCAACCTAAAAAAGAAACTTATGGATTATCTTGAAGGCCTCTTTGGACTAGACACGTTCAATAAAATGCGATCAGCTCTATAGCGAGTGGATATTTAAAATATACGTAGAATGTTTATAGACGAAGCTTGGTAGGAAATCCTAGTTATGAGCATCCTCCCTCAATTCCAGAGAGGGAGTGGAAGGCAATCATTCATGATGAAAAAGAGAATATTTTGAAAAAATCAAGACAAAAAATAACTGGTACACCAAGGAAAATTGCAATATTTTGATTTCAATACCAACTTTAATTTTATTTAGATCTAAATAAAAGTGTGCTTATCCATAACATACTTGAAAATTTTGATGATAGGTTTCCTGACACTTTGAAGGCAACCAAAGAAAGGATTTAAAAATATGGCCAACACAAGCTAGGCTAGGGCGGATACCCGAGGTTACAGTCACGAATCGTAAGTACCCAAACATCTTAAGAATATTATTTGTATCGCCTTACAACTTTCAGGTAATTGCAACCAAAAACATTAAAAAAACCATACCCTTATGCAATGTAGGGCGACGAATTCAGAACTGAAACCATGGAGGAAGACCTCCAACTTTTTTGCAAGTATGGTTATAAACTCATGGTTTATTGTAGTAAAATCACGGGGCAGACCCCAAGATCCAGTTTGCGGGACAAGGTAAATAAAAATCAGTCCACATTAACCTTTCATTACTTATAAAATACGTAAATGTTTGATATTGTCCATAATTTAATGTCTTACCTTTTTTTAATTAGGGGAGAAACACTATCAACGAAACCATTAGTACTAGACAATAGAGTGTTGATAGTGAAACACATCTAGAAGATCATGGTGCTCCCCAAAAGCCCCAAGATGTTCCTGTGACTGAGGCCCGGGATTGTAAAATGGTTGTATATTAATCATATACTTAATAATTATGTACTTATAAATTTTGACATTTCAACGGCAGAGAATTTCATAGTTGATCCTCCTTGACTTGAAGATCAGGTGAACAAGTCAACAACCATTCCAACAGTGTCGACTAGAGGACCAGGTAAATAATTACATTGTAGAGTTTTTTTTAATATTAATGAATTGCTTCAATGATATTTAAAAATTGGCCATATAAATTTAATATTTTTGTTTTTGTAGGTGATGTCTCCTCAAATCAACATCCATGGCATGGGTATGAGACCATACGTACTTGGCATGAAAGGATTGAAACAACATCCGTTGTTGAAGAGCACCCAGTAAACAAAGACATGGAGATGGATGAATTACTTATGACTTGGAAAGCACAAAACAAGACTAAAAGAAATTCATGATGTGTAATAATTTTATAAGACAGTTAGATGTACATTATATAGCCGAACATGTAATGATGCATATAATGCATTGACATTATGGGTACTTTTCCATCTGATAATATACACAAGGATATTTCTTATATGGCTTGTATATATCTGTGAATGTAATTTTGTTATACACTTAATGATAATTTCATCTTCTCTTAGACTTGGTATATATATATTGATTCAATACTCCTTGGTTCTATTGGCCTTGACATACAATTTATGCATCAATTTGTGTCTCCATGGATATCATCCTAGCAATTTGAAGGCATTGGTAAACGTGAAATTTAAGAGATTGAATTTTTCAAGTTTGGATTTAAATTTTACATGCTTGTTTGTTTGTGGGTTTCAAGAGTTCCAAACTTGTATCTCTTTGTCTTTTAAGAATGGAAATCTCTTTGTATTTTAATATATAACGTGAGAATCCAAGAAAGACCTGGTGCCTTGTGTTTGGGCTATGGAGTCTAGGCAACAAATATAACTTGAATATGCAATATGCAACTTCCAAAATATTGTGACATGATATATGCAACTTTGAAATCCTTGTGACATGTGGCATGTGGCAATCTTCATATGAAACTTCATGTGACATGATATATGCAACTGTGAAAGTATTGCTAAGATATGAAACTTCATTGTTACAATGTGCATCATCTCAATCTTCATGTCTACAATATGTGGAGGGTTATTCAAGGTTTCAAGAATTTCTTCATATTTTCCTACTTTAATCCTCTCATGGTCATGTTAATCCATATAGAGGTTCATGATATTCATTGTTATAATGTTGACATAAATTCCAATATTCATTTTGTTGATTAGAGGGCACAATTTTGGCAACAATTTAATGTTTTTAGTTCCATGAAATTTCTTTTGTTTCTTCAACAACATTAAGGATTAAACATGAGGGGTTGGAAATGGAAATGTCAAACATTTTATAATATTTTTTCATAGCATTACCCTTATTTTCATTGTTTCTTTTCATTGTGTCTCACTTGACAAAGAAACAAAATCACATTGCCATTGTCAATTTATATATGGAGGGTTATTCAAGGTTTCAAGACTTTCTTCATATTTCCCTAGTTTAATCCTCTCATGGTCATGTTAATCCATATAGAGGTCCATGCTATAAACACTCATTGTTATAATGTTTACATAAATTCCAATCTTCACTTTGTCGATTACAGGGCACAATTTTGGCAACAATTTAATGTTTTTAGTTCCATGAAATTTCTTTTGTTTCTTCAACAAAATTCAGGATTAAACATGAGGGGTTGGAAATGGTGATGTAAAACATTTACTCTTTCACACATGTGCATCATATCAATATTCATGTCTACAATATGTGGAGGTTTATTCAAGGTTTCAAGACTTTATTCATATTTTCATACTTTAATCCTCTCATGGTCATGTTAATCCATATAGAGGTTCATGTTATAAACACTCATTCTTCTAATGTTGACATAAATTCCAATCTTCACTTTGTCGATTAGAGGGCTCAATTTTGGCAACAATTTAATGTTTTTAGTTCCATTAAATTTCTTTTGTTTCTTCAAAAACATTAAGGATTAAACATGAGGGGTTGGAAATGATGATGTTGAACATTTTATAATATTTTTTCATAGCATTACCCTTATTTTCATTGTGTATCACATGACAAAGAAACAAAATCACATTGTCAATTTCAATTTATATGTGGAGGGTTATTCAAGGTTTCAAGACTTTCTTCATATTTTCCTACTTTAATCCTCTCATGTTCATGTTAATCCATATAGAGGTTCATAATATAAACACTCATTCTTATAATGTTGACATAATTACCAATCTTCACTTTGTTGAGTAGAGGGCACAATTTTTGCAACGATTTAATGTTTTTAGTTCCATGAAATTTCTTTTGTTTCTTCAACAACATTAAGGATTGTTCCTTCATGTCTTTTGTTTCACATGTTCAAATATAGATATAACATATTGAACTTGAAATCTTAGGTTGAGGTTCATCCATATACATATAGATAGACATGAATTTGGGTAGCTTGGAATTATAGTGAAATACAAGGACCAAAATCTTTAAGGGATCCTTCTTTATTATAATTTTATTTTCTCAAAACCTAGTGTTGCATTTTTATTTAGGTCGTCATCATATATTTATTAAAGTTTCCTATGTAAACCTATTATTTCAACCTCCTTTGTTGGTTCCTTATGGACAAATTTCATAATTTTGTCATTGATGAGAGAAACCAATGTTATGGCCCCGATTACCTGCCACTCATGTTCTTCAATATCATACTTGATTCACACAACCTCATTAAGCATAGATGAAGGATAATTTCCTTTCACTTTGATTTAGCACCAATAATTTGATTATCATTGAACCCATGGTTAGTGTTAGATGCAATATATCCTTAATTTTGTACTATAGTTGAAGAAAAATAGAGATCAATGCTATCATGAAGTTATAGAGCATCACATGCAATACCATTTTTTTATTGAAACATGCCATGAACATTTTCAAATTCTCCATGTTATATTTCAATATTGGGATCATTAGCATCCCATTCATTACTGTAAATTCCCAAGGTTTTTCCACACATCTTACAAACCACTACTAAAATAGAGGGAACCCAACACCATTAATGAATAAAACAAAATAAATGAAAATGAGAGAGTTTTGACCATATGTCAACTAATTTGTCCCTTTAAAAAAACTTCATTTATGTGCAAGGGAGAAATGTGTCTATGAGAAAAGACCCAGTTAATCCCCCACATATATTCAATAAGGTGTGGGGGATAAACACACCCTCAAAACAAAAACAAAAAATCACAAGAAGTGACCTAAAACCCTAGTATCATGCTTAGAGCTTAATGTAAAGGATTTGAGCCAACACCTTAGGCCTATGAACCAATACAAAGATAAAGGGAACCCAACACCATTGATGAGGTCAAAAAAATAAACTACAATGAGAGAGTTGTGATAGCATGTCACCTATGCTACAATAACTAAGAAAATAATGCAACTTTTGTGGATAATAAAAGAGAATATGAGATGTCATCATATTCTCCAACTAACTCTATGACTCCACTTCGAAATTCTAGGAATTTCCATACAAAAAGAGGAGAACCAAGTAGCAACAACAACCACCATGAATATAGTGAAAAACTTGTAACTAAACCTTCAATGGAAATATTAGGAAAGGAATCCACTATAAAAACGATTATTATGGTTTGTGAAGCCCCAATATATGCATTATATGTGTTTAGGATGACCTCCCATACCCATAACACAATGTTAAAATTCATCTCCAAGAAAAATATCAAATTATGATGTTTTTCTTCATAATCATGGTGGTAAATGTCATATAGAGGATACTCATATAACTGCCCATTGGCAATGATTTGACAAAGACCCCCCTTCTTAGGGTTCTATCCAATTCTATTATTTCAATCCTTAAATATTATGCTCACCACCACCATCAATATCTCTTTTGTGTTGCACAAAACTATAGTAGTCAAGATATTGATCCTCCTCGACTAGAGAAAATTTGTCCATAACAATCAAAGGGATGTGCTCCATAATTGGAGTTACCATGTGAGACCTTGAAATGCCTTGAATACCATTTCTTTCTCTCACCCTCAATACAAGCAACTGGAAACTAATGATTCAAAGAAATACTTCCCAACACCATGCTATACCAGATCTATTGAATCCAAGGAATCAAACTTTTTCCCTGGTAACAATTCCAATTGTCATCTCCCAAAATTGCACTTTGAAATATGAAGTCCCACATAACAATAAAGGAAAGCTCGATTCTACTCAAGAGTTTTCACTACCACCAAATTTTCTCAAACCACATACTACTAATATGCCAAACAAATCATCTACTAATATTCCAAAGGGATCCACAAGGGTAACATTGTTTCCTCTTGCATCCCACACTAAAACCACATACTACTAATATTCCAAAGGGATCTTAGCAAGTAGATCCATTGCCCTCACTAGTTCCTCCATCATTTCTACATATTGCATATGATACATAGCATGTTAGTATCTCATCTTCAGTAAATTTTGTATAGGACACTGGTTGTTCTTTTAATTAAACTCCAATCCAACTTATATTCCATTAATTTAACATAAATGAGATGTCACACAATGACACAATGTTTAATCTAGAAACCCAAATGGGAAAAACAAATTTCAATGGTTACTCAATTATCATTTTGAGAATCTTTGATTACAATGTAACTCATGGATCTTTGTGCATACTTTCCTCTTTGGCCAAAATATCCTTTGAGAGTCTTGTCACAAGGACGAATAGGATATCTTGGGGGTAATCAAAAGGCCAAGAGACCGACCTTTTAGTTCCCATTTCTCTCTCTTTTTTGCTCCTATTTTCATTTTTATATTTTATTTTGTTTTACTTTTATTTCTTTGACTCATTTAATTTATAAAATTTGCATTGTCTTTTATTATACAAATTTCATTAATTTTTAAATTACACTTGTAGGTATTGATTATTACAATCATTCTCGTGTTCATATCCATTTCAAATCAGGCCTCCCCATTGAGAGGATTTTTTTCTCCAAAATATTAGAGGACCAATCTAGAACAATGAGTCATCTTTTTGTTTCTCTTGAACATGGATCTAACTATGAATATTGGATTTCGTTACTAGCTCGAGTTCTTTCTATGGATTTATCTCTAGTTACTAGCTTTCTTTTTCCTTCATTACAAAAGTATCCTCATTGAATATAAGCTCTAAGAAATATTAAGATACAACTCTTCACTCATAATTCATTCCCATCTTTAGAGTGCAAGTCTCTTGCATTTTCAGACTTGGATACAATCTATCTTGGAAGTTAACGAATCCAAGTAGAATTCTGGTTTTATTGTTTAGTGTGAATCCAACAAGAGGATGTGTGAATGACCTCCTTCTACTAGGACCAATTGGTTCCTAGCATGGAAAAAATTTTCTTGTGTTGCACATGCTTACCAACACTCTATCCATGCAACAACTTCACTTGGACGACCTCCTTAGTGTGCAATCATAGCACCTTGTTTCACCCAAAATAGCTGACAAATCCTACACATGTATAATTGTAGGTGACATTCATCAATAGGTTATAGTCTTGAGGATGAGGGTTTTATCACCTTAAAATTTATCACTTGCACCATTTTTAGTAGTTACACATGAATACATCACAATTGGCATGCATAACCCTCTTTTGAAGCCCCTTTCCATCATCACATGACCTCAAACTTGTTAGAATCAACCTAGTTAAACCTTGAAATTGACTAAAGAGGTTATCATAGATATTCCCCCCATTATGTGCATGCATATAGTGTAGATATACCACCCAAAAGTTGTTCTTCCCTTTAAGATCACTAATTTTGTTTATTTATGACCCCCATCAATGCACTCCAATTTTTATAATGGGATACTAATTATATGTGAAACCATGTTAACACCTAATTGTTATTTTTAACTTTGATCTAGTCATCTTTAAACATTTTAAAGAAGGTCATGTCAATGAAGTTATCCACTACACAACTATAATTGATTCCCGACTTCTCATTGACAAGAGTATTGAGTTCTGGAAAAGGTTTTCTTTTTCTTTGTGTACAAATGTTGATTCACAATCTGGATAGTTAAATAGAATATTGTGTCTTGGTTCTACATATGCCCTGCCAGATATAAATTTAAATTTTGCATTTATTGTGGAAAATATCATTTTATTATTTATTTGCAACTGTTAGTTTCCTTGAATTGTAAATGGAGCCCACCTGGAGAAGGAAACATGGGCTAGACATCTTACAAAAAATAACACAAAATGTGGGAAACTCCAGGAAATGGGGAAGTCTTAGGAAACAGGAAAGGAAACTAACATCAGAAAATAATATCTTTTCTTTTCAAACTATTGTTTCATAATTCATCCACCTTAGTAGACAAGTTGCGTAAAATTCGGATGCCTAGATGATAGACTTTTCATTGTTTTCTTTCATATCAAATTTGAAATATCAAATCATTGTTCAAATTTATATCAAAACATAGGTTCAAAAATCTAAAAGGTGAAAATAGAGCAAGAAGTTGTGCGCTAGTATCATAAGTACAACAAAATGAGTAATGGAACCATTGTAAATTAGAGAACATTTCCTTCCTTGTGCTTAAAAACACCACTATTTTTAAATTCTTGGTTGTTAACTGTTTTCACTGTATATAGTTTTTTATATGGTTTAGTATTTATTAGGGTATATTGTAGTTGAATATTGTACTTTTGTTTTATTCCAGAATTTTTATTAACGAATGTTATATATGTTTGGGAATTTCTTTTGCTAAAAAATCCTTCTATAATTGGCTCAAAAATCAAATTTTATTTTATTTTCTCATTAGTATCCCATGAATGAGAAAGATCTCATCTGATCTTTGTCAAATATCTAATCCCAATAATAGTACATCAAAATAAAATGGTCCATTTCAAACTTTGAGGACAACTCCATCTGTCACTGAAGAAAACCCTATTGTCCATTCCGCCTCACTAGATACTCCCTCTATAACTGAAGAAAAACCCATACCCCATTCTTCCTAACTGGATTCCTTATATGTCACTGTAGAAAATCCTACTAAAACAAGTGGATCCTCATAGGAGGTATCACATATCCTAGAATCCTCATGCATTTGAAGCTTATGTATAGCCTCGTCAAATCATGACAACTATCTGTCAGTCTTGGAAGATGTCTTTATCCCACCTGAACTTGAGGGGGAACTCCATCTGAATGATTGACTCTCCCTATGATCCAACTAACTCTCTCTTATATTAGGCTCACTCTCATTCTTCATGATGTCTCTAAAACTTGACTCCCTTTAAGTCTATACAATATTTGGAACCATCTTCTCCCTCTACATATGCTAACCTCCTCTAAAGTATGATATCCTATGAACTATTCTGGGAGGTTGCTCCTTCGTACTGGATCCTAACACCTAAATCCATCTAAATTTTTTCTCCTTATGGGATGGTACTTGGTGGGGCCACCTACCTCACCAATATTGGAATCACCTGCTCCTCTATGTAACTCGAGAAAATTTGAGGTCATTTTCTCTCCCTTAAAGTATCACTGAGAGTTGCATGCCTCTCTACATCCTACAAAGTTTCACGAAGCCAATATAGCCTCTTCCTAGTCACTGCAACATATCTAGGTACATACACTAGCTCGATTGGATCTACTAACACTTCCTGGTATTCTGAGGGATGAACAACTAGACAGGGATCTGTACGGTCATCCTGCTCAAAAATCAATTTTAATTTTTTTAAATAAATTAATGTTGTCGCAAGCACGACGACCTCAATAAATGTTGTGATGAAATTTCTATACAAATCATGAAACATTGTATAGAAATTTCATCGCAAAATACCCCATTCTCGTTGCTCTTGTGACAATCACTTATATAACTGATTCGTCACAAATTTATTCAGATTGTTGATCTTGTGACAATCTGCCTATATTGTCGGGTGTGCGACGATCACCCTTTATTTTCTCTCTTGCAAAGATCTCTCTAACATGTCTCTAGTGTGAAAATATATCGACATTGTCTCATTTGCGATGATTTTCATCACTAGTCGCGCTTGCGACGATTTCCCTCCTTTGTCTCTCTTTCAACGATGTCCCTACTTGGTCGTTCTGGCGACAATATTTCTTTTTTGTCACTTTAGTGACAACTCCATAGTTTCATCGCTCTTGCGACATTGTGTTAGGTTCGTCGCATGTGATAAGTCACATGAAGTGAAGTTTGGAAGACCTTAGCTTCATCACAATATCCACAACATAACTTCACAAGAGCATCGAAATATCCATTGCAAAATGACCCAAATTTTCTAGTGTGAGGTGTGGTATATGGCTTGAATTGGTGGTATGGAAGAAGGAGAAGAAGGTCTCAGCGAAATGGTAGCGAATCCAACTTCGTCAAATTTTGTGCAGTAATTTCCAAATCAACCGACAAAGGAGATATTTTGGTTCGTCTCCAAGCCCATGAGTAAGAAGATAGGGCATGGGTAGACTCACACAAAGATTTCGTTTTGGTTTTCCCGTGCAAAGAAAACTCTTGTATCCATTGGAATAATAAATAACCTTGGTGTAGAAAACAATAAAACTAATGTATACATAGATGAGGAATTCAAATGCATTTCATTTCACAATAGATATGACACAAAATACTACACCCAGGATAGATTGGCAAAGGAGTTTCTATACTAGGCAAAAAATATCTATGGAAAATTACCATAGGGTAAATTCTAGCCTGATGAATTATGACCTCTAATACGACCTGTTGGGAGTTGAGATGTTCATTAGATCCAAAAGGCGCACCTGATGGAAATTCTCTAGCCAGTTAAGGATCTTCCAAGACACTATTAGACCTTGATGTGATACTCACATGGAGAACTAAACATTATTCCAACAACATCCCTGATCCGGATTATTTTCAAAATTAAATGAAAGAAGAGAAATTATAATGAAATACACATAAATATATCCAGAAATGGAGAAATACAACAATACATGATTTCTATTTGTGAAATAAATGTACAGAGACTGTTGTCCCTTGACCAAGTTTTGGAGATTATTGGTCAGGTTTGACCTAGTTTTGGAACTTCGATAGGCTAGTCGAAGGAAGAGCGCAATTTGAAGTGGAGATCATGGGATATTGACCCCTTTTTAGGGAAATTTTGGGTTTTGGGATTATGTAACGGGTATGGGGATGTCAGCCCATAGGTTTTCCCACGTTGAGGCCATTTTGTGTATAAATAGATAACTACGCGAAGTAAGTAGCGGCGATGATGAAGAGATAAGATTTTTGTAGATTGAAGTGCTAAGTGCAAGTGTTGTAAGAGGATATGTGCTCAGTGTATGATGATTGTCTGTAGTGCTCTGTGCATAGACTGTATAAGGCTTTGTGTTGTAACCTATCCCAGGGAAGGAGGATCTGGCAAGGTTCACGTATATCCCCTGGCCTTCGTGGAGTAGGGTTTTGATGCTTGGTGCCTATAAGAAGCTTGATAGAAGATAATAAAAGGAATAAGAGTTGGTGGACGTAGCCCCACATTGGGGTGAACCATGCATATCCTTTGTTAATATTTCTTTGTGCATTATGGTTGTTTTTTTCATGTGATTTATGCTTAGTGCAATAATGTATGCTTAGATGGATATGCTATGATAGCTTAGTTCTTAGTGATGTGAATAAATGAGAGATATGATATATTCCTAGATGCTAAGTGCTTAGATGTGTTAGATCTGATTGAATACTGGGTTGTATGTAATTAGGGTTTTATCGGCGAAGTAACTATGGGTTGAATACTAATGAATGGTAACTGCTAAGTGCTTTGCTAGAATATTGTGATCACAGATCCGTGTCCCAGCTAGGTTGCAGACACTTGAGTCATGCAACCACCCCTACCTCTACCTCAGGTGAGACTTCAATTGCTTCGCAGGTGTTGCCGAAAGGGCCGGTAGTTAGGGTTTTTTTGGTGCATTGTTGAATCATTGAACCTTGGTTTTTCCCTGTGCCAACAAATGGTTCTATTGTCGGGACTGAAACTGTGATTATTGGGAACTGAGGAAAAGAAAGAGCTCTGTGTGTAGATCTATTGCTTTAGTGTGTAGTATGACACTTGAATTGTGAAGCTCTGTGCTAAGAGGAGAAGTTTGATTTGAAGAAAAGAGGTAAGATCTAAAAGTTGGGTGCTCTGAAAAAGGTAAGATTAGTGAAAACTTTAAGATCTAAAAGCTTTGTGTTTTGCTGAAAGTAAGTTAAGTGAAATTTTTTGTTTCGAAAGTATGGATATAGGTATATTTGATAAATTTTGTCTTAGCCTGAAAACTAGGGCATAGCTAGAAGAAAGAAGATTTGATATAAGTAGATCTGATAGATATGTGATTCCTATGCATAGAAAGAATGTTTGGACTAACAAATGGATGCAGGATCCTAGAAAGAATTTTTTGCAGGCTAGCTAGTATGATCCTAGTGTGCAGTACAGGAAGAATTGGGGACCATTTAAGAGAAAGAGAGGATTAACCCTTTGTTATAGTTGCAAAATACTGGGACATTATGCTAAGGATTGCCCTGATAGAAGACCTCGTTGTCTTTGTTGTAAAGTTATGGACCATAAATTTCTGGATTGCCGTAGAATGATTTCTAAACTTGAAAGAATGAATATGGAACAAGAAAAATATGAGAAAGACCCAAAAGTTAATACTATGGAAGAACCATAGAAAGAATCATAGATTGTATTGTTACAAAAAAAATAAACCCTGAATGATCACAGAGACACCAATCTATTAGAGGTTTTAAAAGACAATGAGTGCATAGAAGCAAGAATATGAGACTTTGACATAGACTGTGTTCTGTATGAGGAAACACAGGTGAATATCATGACAAAAAGAACTTGGGAAATTTTGGGAAAGACTGTTATGATTCCTTCATTGGGAAGAATAGGATTGTTTAAAGGAATGTTGATAACCTTATGTGGAAGACTTACCCAGACACCTACGAGTGCTCATGGAACTTCGACAGAGGAATAATTTGAGGTCATTAAATTTGTCGAGACCAGTGCCCCATTTTCTATTTTGCTAGGAAAATCCTGGATTGAGAAAGATCAGATTCGAAGAAAAGAAGAGGAAGATCTAGAACAAAAAAAGAAAGAATTAAAAAATTTCATGACTAGGAGAATAACACACTTGATAGAAGAACAAGAAAAAAAGTTGAAGCTACTAAGGACAAGAGATTTGGATGTTGAGGCTGAAAGAAAATAGATAGACTTGAAAAAACTGTCCATACAAGAGAGTAGAGCACCTACCCCATATAAAGAATAAGTATCAACCTTGAACCATATGGAAGATCATCAACACCGCGAAGTTATTATGCTGAGAGGAGATAATAATCAAAATGGGAAGAGGAACCCAGTGACTTAGATTACAAGAAATAAGGATAGAAAACTCAGTAAGAAGAAAGCCAAGTTAGAAAAATTGCATGAATCCCCAGATAGAACTTCACAGAAGGAAAGTTTCTAGAATTTGAACTTCGCCGGAATATCAGAACAACGCAGATTGGAACTTTGCCATGAAAGAGTGATATAACTGTTGGACGCATTATGACCATTAGACCGATGCTATTGAATGGTTAAGAAAGAATTTATGGCCTTGAATCTCTCCAATGGACCATTCACACCCTACCATAAAGGATGGAAGTGCATTGATGAAATCTTTTCGACCTGTTGGAAGAAACCATTACGATATTTCTTATTTATCCCGTCAAACATTGTACCAAGAACACTTTGGAAAACAATGATTCCTTGATCCCATAGAGAGTTGACTTCTACCACGCTGTGTTCATCAAGATTTCGCCACCCATCCTATTGCATTGAGTGTTTGTTTATCGACTTGAGGTACCCAATCTCAAGTGTCCATGTCAGACAACATTACAACAGTAGAGCATTCAATAGAGGAAATTTTAATCGATCTAATGGCTGAGAAAGTGATGTCTGCAAGAGTTCAAGATTCATCGATGAGAGGCATACAAGCCTCTCCATCGAATGCTCATGGATCTAGACCATCCCAAGCTGTGACTGAGAAAAGAACCAAGAATAGAGATGACTTGGCAAATGCAAATTTTATCCCATCCATCCTGCCCGACTACATCCCACCCCTAGCCAGTGTGGTGAGTTGTGACAGTTTCTCGAGGGACTTTGACTACACCCTGATCACGACGTACCTCCCAAAGGGGATACATGCTGTTAAACCATAGTTGGAAAGGATCCTGACCTTGAAGATAAACGACTATAATATAGAAGACCGCAAGACCTACAACATGCTCATGCCTCACAAGTACTTGACTAAGATGAAGGGAAATAAATCAAACATCATTACCCAACCATGGACCATGAACATCGTGCAATCCACTATTCTAAACGTAATGAAAATTCCACTTTTTGGAAGGCACCAGGAGGTTAACGTGTGCGTTAAAATCCTGTTGTCATTATTCCATGGTGATTATTTATGGCTAGAAAAACACATCACCATCGATCTGATGTTGATTCATAGGATCACTGGATTAAGTATGCAAGGACCCGACCCACAATAATTTTACCCAGGGAAGGCTACAGACCGCACCTTGGCACAGAGAATTAAATATACCTATGGCAATGTGGAAAAGGGGATGCGAGGCTACAAGGTAGCCTCCATTTAGAATGGCACAATGCACCTTTCCTACCAATCGATCGTTGGTAAGTTAGTAAGGAAGAATAGACCCACATAGGTCATAGGGTTTGTCATTGACCTCACTGGAAAGCATGTGGAGGGATTACAAATGAACTGGGCTAGTTACTTAGTTAACCAGCTAGAATTGGACTATCGCGAAGCTCAGGATCGGGGCTATGAGTTCCATTTTAGCTGGCTACTGATCCTCATCATGTTTACTTCTTGGAAGATGCTAGAAGGAGCAAACTTCCATGACATTGAACCATTTGAACCTTTAGTCGCGAAGTTCACCATGCTTTGGTATACAAGTGATATGGGGAAACAATGGTAGTTAAACGCGGTGTTCCATGGATACTACCTACAGCTGAAGAGGGCTATTGAGTCCTTCCCTCAAATTAATACACCAAACACCCTGTGCTAGCACCATAAGTCACCTCTGAACTACAGCATAGGTAAGCCTAGTACCCATTAGTTTTATGTCACAATTAATATATTTAAGGGGGTATAATGGATGCAAAATCAGGACAATATCACTTTAACTCAGAAAACTGGACTGGTATGCATAAAAAGGTGAGGTCTTGATCTAAATTCAATTAGTAATTTGTAGTAAGGGCGAGTAGGGGGAAGAAGTTGAGGAAAGTGTGGAGGTCTTCTATGGACATCTAGTCTTCTAGCAGCCTATGGAGGAAAATATTCGAATGCAAGATCCTCTTGAATCCAAAACTTCAGGAAACTAAAACACCATAACAATACTGCAATCAAACATACATTACAATACGGTCACAACAAGTCGATTGGATCATCCATGCCCAAGTATTTAGTATTAGAAGAGAAAGAGATGAAAAGGAAGATGAATTTCATTAAATAAGAAGTCTCAAATACATAACATAACCAGAGAACCATAAGCTTCACTAAAACTTTACAATCGGGAGCTCATCTCAACCATCAAAATTTACAAAATATAAAAACTGAGTATATATACTCAAAGTAATTGGCTCCCTACAGAAGTGCACTTTGGCCACTATACTCAAGGTTTGACGTCTCGATCTTCTCCTGTCAGGATGCACTTACACTCTTCTATCAGAAGTTACCTCATATCGGTATGGATTTGGCAGGGAAATTCATCCACAAGGGTACCATAGGATGACCACTCTAGAGCCTCGATGCCTTCCATTTATGGGGTGAAATGAGGTTTCAAATACCTCCCCCCATTTCCATTAGTTTCTTGCATCAAGATCGAGAAGGAGTCTGACATTGGTGAATGTTCCAGTCGGGCTCACAATCCCTTATAGTCAAACTTGGCACCTCAAGGCTATATGATTCTTCTCTGTGGCCACTCGAGCACTTTGATCTTCTGTGCAACACCTTTCCATCACCCCACATGACCGTAGGCTGTGAAATTGTTCTTAACCAAATGGAATTTTGGGTCTTCATGTATCGAGATTTCTCACTCCCTTTGATTTATAATGTTCCATTTCTCGAAACCCCAAAATGATCCATTTGGATCAACAGTCGGATCTGCCCCGAATCTGATGGCCATGATCGGTTCCTTGAACACTTCAGTCACTTGTTGTGGACATCTGGTCTTCTTTCTTTATGGCCCCGCTTCTCCATACAACTGTGGGCTATGACCATGGGCCCAACTCATAGGTTCATCGCAATTTCTCATCTTGCGAGTTCACGTTGTGCTCCCTTCTCGAACTTATGAGTCTCGAAATCACGACTGCTCAGATTGGGTGACACACATCTCTTCTGATTGGACGACCCAGATGACACCATCGACCCTTTGGGTCTCAGGATGTCAGGCTATGGACACACCTTTACAATGAGAACCCTGAACTCTCGATTTTCGATCCTCTGAAATTATCGATATAAGATCAATGACCCTCAACTCTTTACGATCGGATGGCCCAAATATTCGCTTTCGCGAATTGGGACTTCACGATTCTTGCATAACAATTGACAATGTTTGAACTCCTAATTCCTGTGCTTGCTTGATTTGGGTCTCTTTTAAACCAATCTCACCACTGCGACCTATGATGATAAAGACATATACGACATGATTGGGATTAAGGAAAACAAAGGCTCAGTGATGGAGTTAAAGAGAGAGGTGATCGCCTTTTTAGAAAAGATAGGGAAACTAAGGGCCGATATTTTTCATAAAATTTCAACGGGGAAAACTGGTCGATCAAAAGGATGAATGCAATCAAAAATAAAAATACACACTGGGAGGGAAAAAACTATAATCGGGTCTGCAAAAAGGGGAAAATTCAATCAAAATAATAGACTTAAGAAAAAACCACAACCCACAAGGACATGACAAGATTAAGCACTAACACCCTACACAAGTTCAGACCATTGGCGAATTTCCATGCAGATAGGCATTTTATATATATCACTGTGCACAGACGAGCACAAATAAGAGCTGCAGAGTTACTACAAGCTAATAGAGGACGAAATGGAAGAAATTACTAAGGAATGGCTCGCAGAGTACCTTATGCCAATTGACCAAGCCGAACTGTCTAACCTCAATCTAATCGAAAGTCCAGTAGTTACTTGCAAAGAATACGATGAACCTAGTAGTAGCCGAAACAAGAAGACATAAAATGTATATCAGCTGAGTAGTGCATCAGAGGAAGCTACTTCAGAATCACCAGGAAGAGGAGGTGATGAAGAAGTCAATAAAGAAGAGAACAATGGGGAAGAATATAAACAGAAGAAAGGTGAAGTAACACCACCACATAATCCCCCTGATGACACAGAACCATCTAAGAAAAGAAAGGTTCCCCCCACAAAACCTACATCACGAAAGAATTCCAAAACTAGTAGGACAAAGCTGCAGATTGTGCCCATGGTTGATGACTTCGACTTCATTATCACAGCTGTATCAGACACCTCAGAAGATATTTTACAGAGAAATGAAGCAAAATAGAAGACCATGTAGGAAAGAATTGAAGAAGAGATGTGAGGTGTACAATGAGCCCTTCACTCTAGCCACACAATGTCCATTATGCCCCCACCATCAGATGAAATAGAGTTGGGAGATGAGCTGACCCAACTTTGTAGAATAGCTAATGCAATTGAAGCTCACATTTTTTCGTGTGCAGGAAGAAAAATAATAGGCCACAGTGGCCCTGAACCAAGCCCAATAATAATTTATGGAGAAACACCGAGTAGCCCAGCAGGAGAAGGACAACCTCCAAACCAAGTTTGAAGAGGATAAAGCACATATCCAGCAGGAGAAAGAATAGTTGCTTATGGAGCAGGTTGGAGTCAAAGAAGTAGTCAATAGAGCACTTCGCTCTGTGATAGGATAGGAGCAGATGAAAGAAGACCCATTGGAAGATCAAGTGGAAAATATTTATGAATCCATTCAATAACTTCAATAGAGGATCGCAGAACTAGAGCTACAAACAGTGCCAAGCACTCCACAGGATGAGAGAGACCAGAGAGAAGGAAATGCTCAGAGTGTAGTTGAGAGAATCAAGGCCTTCGCCATGAAATGTAAGTAGCTAAGTGATCACAGTGCGCAAAATTATGACTGACTTACCAAGGACCCTGAACTAAAGACACTGGAGTCACAACTCTAGGAGGAAAAGAAACAAGCAGTAATCGTACAAGTGCAATTGAAACTCTTGTCAACAGTTGAAAGGATGAAAAGATCCCAAGAACAACGCACAACTCAACAATAGTTCCATGCCATACAAAGCAAATTTATGGAAGTAACTCAGAATCTCTAGCAAGTCCAGGATGCAACTTACCTACTCTTTGAGGAAATTGAATGTAAAGGAACAGATCTAGAACAGGTAGTCACTTCGATAGAACATCATTAGAGGGACCTATGAATGAGGCAGTTCTTTAGGAGTTCACCGAGCAAGAGGCCTTGGAGAAGTAGTAGGTTGAAGCAGCTCGAGCCAAGCTTGAGGCTTTTTAGGTAGATTTACCTAGATCAGAGTGACTCGGGATGAGTCACAGGTGAGTGTTGGGGGCCTGTTGGCCCTTGACCAAGTTTTGGAGATTATTAGTTAGTTTTGACCTAGTTTTGGGACTTCGACAGGCTAGTCGAAGGCAGAGCGCAAGTCAAAGCGGAGATTGTGGGATATCAACCCATTTTTAGGGCACTTTTGGGTTTTGGGCTTATGTAACGGGTATGGGGATGTTGGCCCATGGGTTTTCCCATGTTGAGGCCCTTTTATAATGTATAAATAGATAACTAGGTGAAGTAAGTAGTTGCAATGATGAAGAGATAGAAGGTTGTTGTAGATTGAAGTGTTAAGTGCACGTGTTGTAAGAGGCTATTTGCTCAGTGTATGTTGATTGTCTCTAGTGCTCTGTGCACAGACTGTAGAAGGCTTTGTGTTGTAACCTAGCCCGAGGAAGGAGGATCTGGCGAGGTGCGCGTAGATCCCCTAGCCTTTGCGGAGTAGGGTTTTGATGCTTGGTGCCTATAAGAAGCTTGACAGAAGATAATAGAAGGACGAATGGTTGGTGGACGTAGCCCCACATTGGGGTGAACCACGTATATCGTATGTTATTATTTCTCTATGCATTATGGTTTTTTTGTTCATGTGATTTATGCTTAGTGAAATAATGTATGCTTAGATGGATATGATATGATAGCTTAGTGCTTAGTGATGTGAATAAATGATAGATCTAATCTGTTCCTAGATTCTAAGTGGTTAGATGTGTTAGATCTGATTGAATATTTCACTGCTATGTAATTAGGGTTTTATCTGTGAAGTAACTACGGGTTGAATACTAATGAATGGTAACTGCTAAGTGCTTTGCTAGAATATTGTGATCACATATGCGTGTCCCAGCTCGGTTGCAGACAATTGAGTCCCACAACCACCCCTTCCTCTACCTCGGGTGAGACTTCATCTGCTTCGGAGGTGTTTCTGAAAGGGTCGATAGTTAGGGTTTTTTTGGTTCGTTGTTGAATCGTTAAACCTCGGGTCTACCCTGTGCCAACAGAGACTGTAAAAATACAAAGTGCAAGACTTGCTAGAATGGTGGCATCTTTATCTATGAGAAGAGATGTGATGGCTATGATCATTCACAAGAAGATGAGTACAATGAGGTTTTGAAGGCATTTTTACTATAAACATGAATGCCAGAACCCTATACATCCAAAAACCTAACCCTAAAAGATGAAGTGCCAAAAGTCATGTGGGCCCCGTTGGGGTATGTTCGTACATCAACTTCTTGGGGTTGTAAATTTTTCATATGATCTTCATTTTAGGCAAGTGATATCTTGTTGGAAAGATATTTTTGAGAAATACACATTATGCCATCAAATTGTGTCTTTGTTGATAGTTTGTGGAAAGCCCAAAAAATGATGTTTAGGGCCTCAAAACGGCCCTGAAAGTACATGAAGATGTACTGAGATGAAAAATACCAAAAGAGGCTAGTTGAACTAGATGGGAGGCCACCAATATACACCTAGATGATGTGTAGGGATTCAAGACAACATCAAAAGTGCATAACCCATAATTACAAAGAAATGTCCCCATTACAGAGAAAGGTGTTGAACTGAAAAGATTGTCATCATGAGCTAGTTGGAATTTGGAACAGGTGGGTGGCCACCAATATCCACCTGGATCAATCCTCCCCCCTTAGGAAGAAATTATATCCATTGTGTTGAGTTCCCGGGGAAGAGGGGAAAGAGTTTTTTGAATTTGAATCTTGGTGAGCTGCTTTCCTTGTTGGAGAAGTTGTGTTCATTGGTCTGTGGAAGGCTGTCCCAAACTTGTTGCTAGTGGGGTTGAATATGTTCCACCAACCTATTGTCTCTAGGCTTGATGGGGCATTGTGTAGGCACCATTGTAGGTGAATAAACAAGATCTTATTTATCTTTTTCAATCTTCTTCTATTGGATAGAAGGTGTTGAGGCTACAATGGTTGTAGTGGCCTTCTGTGCATGCTTTGAAAAGATTGTGAAGAGGATAAATTTTGCAGTATGAGAGATTACCTTGCGGCATCATTTTGGTGGAATATTAGTAGGAAATAACTTTGGTATAATGTAGAGCTCACCCCCCAAGAGTAATAATGACACTATGGGGTCAGACTCATAAAAAGCATGATCTTTCCACATATATGGTTGGCCCAAAAAACCATCACAAACATCAAGAGGGGAAACATCACATACTACCTCATCCTTGAAGGGTTGGATGCCATAATACAAGAGACACTAATGGCTGACATGGAGATCTCATCCTTGGTGAATCCACCCGATGTTGTATGGCTACAAGTGTGGTGTTTTTGACAACCCCAAATATTTGACGACTTGAGATGATATGAGGTTCTTCTAGCTTCCTTTATCAACAATGAAATTAAATTGGTCCCCTTCACCCACATATGTGAATGGAAGAGGCACTCCCCCTCTTCAGGATGTATTGGTTCTTCTGGTTGAGTTGTTTTGGTCATGACAGTAGCAGTGGGGTTTACGTCGATGATCTATATTTTTTCATTATTTTTTGGATCATATTTCGAATCAAGTTTTGTCTCCTTGTCTTTGATATCGACCACCAATGATTGTTTTGTGCGAAATTCATCGGTATTGTGCCAAGGGATTTTGTGGAAGTCACACCACTTCCTAGTGTCATTCTTCGTCTTTCCCTTACCCTTGTTTTCCTGTGTCTTGGACTGGTTTTTGGAAGGCTGTTGGTTAGGGTCATCTTTATCGTGCTTTGGTTGTTGAGGATTTGTAGACCCAAACTCGCGTTTATTCTGGTGCCCAAATTTCTGTTCAATTTTGACAACATATCGATAGGAAACTCCCAGTGATGAGATGTTTAGGAAATCTATTTTGGTTTGGATCTACCTATGTAGAGCCCCACGGTATTTTAGAACCAGATGTCGCTCAAAGTATTTGATACCCAGCTTGGTATGCAAGGTATGGAAAGTATTTTTAAACTCTGATACTGTTTGGCCCTTCTCTTTCCACAGTGTGGTCCATCTCATGTACTTGTTTTCATAGTTATCAACAGGGTAATATTGTTACTTGACAGTATCCACAAAAAAAACCCAAGTGGGTTCAACCCCATATATTCTAGATTCCTTTGTGGAATGTTTCTCCCAGTAAGTTTCCCCCCAATTTTTGGCATGGGGGAGAGCCTTGAGGAGTGTGAAGGTGATCTTTTCCCTGTCAGAAAAATTGTGAACAAAGAAATAACCTTCTAGTAGATTTAACCATTTTTTGAGGGAATCTACATCTATCTGACCTTCAAATACAGGAATATAAAAGTTAACTTGTACCTTGAAGGGAAAATTTCCTCCAAAGTGGTCACTTAATGAAGATGCCCATGTTTCTATCTGAAGGCGTTGAAGGATGTGGGAAAAATTCTCCATCATTTCATCCCTCTATTGCCCGAGATCTTTCTTAAGAAACACGTTAATAGAATATTCTACACCTTTGTTGTTATTTTCTTCCTTCATGGAGGGTTTCTTGGGCATGCGAGAGAAAGTGTCCTCAAGAGAGATAATATCGAGACCCAAGTTGCTATACTCGGACCTCATCGGGGACATGCACTGAAAAACGATCAAGAGCAGCCTGCTTTGATACCACTGATCCAGATTATTTTTAGAACAAAATGAAAGAAGAGATATTACAATGAAATAAGCATACATATTTCCAAAAAAATACAAATACAACAATACATGATTTCTATTAATGAAAGAAATGTACAGAGACTATAAAAATACAGAATGCAAGACTCACTAGAATGGTGGCAGCTTTTTCTCTGAGAAGAGATGTGATGGCTACACTTTGAAGGCCTTTTTACAATAAACATGAATGTTAAAACCCTATACATTCAAAAACCTATCCCTAGGAGATGAAGCGCCAAAATTCAAGTGGGCCTCGTTGGGGTAAGCTTGTACATCAACTTCTCTAGGTCATAAATTTTGCATACGATCTCTATTTTAGGTGCCCATTAGAAAGGTATTTTTGAGAGATACACATTATTCCATCAAATTTTGACTACGTCAACAATTTGACTATGGCAAGCCCAAAAAATGATGTTTAGGGCCTCAAAACGGCCCTAGAAGTACACAAGGATGTACTGAGATGAAAACTGCCAAAATAGGCCAGTTGGACTAGATGGGCGGCCACCAATATCCTCCTGGATGTTTTGTAGGGCTTCAAGATAGCCTCAGAAGTGTAGTGATCCAACTGGATCCAGAAAGGCCTAAAATCACATTTCTCAAAATCAAACGAAACCAATCCCATTGCATAGGGATTGTCGTGTTGATTTTGTCCATATATTTTTTTTTTCCGGAAATGGACATTATATGTGAAAGTTATCACGTTATGAACTTTTTCCCAGACAGGTAAAAAGTCAAATTCAACAGATGACATCAATAGTACAGAAAATGACGTCAATAGTACGCCATTCTGGCATCAAAATGACATGTGGTAGCACCAGGACGTGCTATGTATCAGTCATTTTTGGCATTTTCAGGCTGAGTTGGCATGATACGGATTTGACACATGCATTGTATGGACGTTGATATGATAGTATGTACAATGATGTGGCCTAGTGATAAGTTGACACATGGTAGACACATGGTTGTACGGATTGACATGTGCCTGTGGTGTGGCACGCTCTAGGCATGACATGTGGTAGGAATTTGACTGTGAAACTGAGTTGGCACTGACTGTACAGGTGACTGTGATGGTGATTGGATGTATGGTGGCCAATCTAGAGGTGATATGTGGCACAATCATAGGGTGCCACATGGCACCCTGGATAAAGCCAATGAGGGCTAGTTCAAAAAAATATGTTACAACCACCCGATCTCCACCTCATGCCAAGACTTCAGAACAATCGGCTGACTAACCATTCCAAATATGGTTCTTATTAACCATATGGCCGCAATATTATTTATTGTGGATATTGGGAGGATTTGGGGGTAAATCTCGGTTAGTGGGGGGCTAGCTCGATCGACCAGGACCATGACCAGGAACCAAGGGTGGAAGACTAGGGGATAGTGCCAGAGTGTAGCACCAATACATGGCCACATGGCCCTCCACATGACCAAGGGCCCGAGGGAAAAGGGGCATGGCCCATATATTTTGCAGAAGTGAGTTTTTAACTTTGCGTTTGGATTTTTTATTGTTAAATGTGCTAATTTTATTGGATTTTTGCCCAAAAATGGGGGATATAGAGCCCTTGTTTAGGCCAGATCTTGGGAGAAAGTTGGGAGGTGAGCCCCCAAAAAAATCCTCCATAAACCAGAGGTTTTTTACAAACCAATAAGGTTTAGAATAGGATAAATTATGAATAATTGTGAGGTCCATGCCATTTTCATGTGGGGAAGCCATTGAGGAAGTGAACTTTGAAGGCCATTTCAGGGAGCTACGCTCAACCTTTTTCAGTGTCGTTAGTTGTGTTGGATTCTTGAGGTCGAGTAGAACATAGACAGACCAATTTCTAATCCATTTGAGATACTTATAATCTAGTTTTTCAGCATTTAATATTAGTAAGAATGCCTCCCCCACCGAGACAAAGGCCCGGAGATGTAGGCAACCTTGTCGAACTCCGTTAACAATATTAGTGTTATGGTTTGTTGTTATTAATGTTTAATTTCTATTCTATATTATTTATGATGGATGCAACATTCGTTCATTAAAATATTCTTGTTCTCTTAATTCCTAAGTGTTAAATCAAGGCATGCATAAACTTAACCATAGTCTTTAAAAGATCAATTTCAGATTGAGTGGTATCAGAGAAGGTTCATAGTTGGTTTTTTGAATTTGCATGATTACCAAGGAAAATCTAAGTCATGGTGAAGGCAAGATTGTAGAAGGATATATTGAGATTGGATCAAGAAAGAGGACATCTCAAAGTGATAAGATGGCATTAGAGGAAGGACTTTGTTAAAATGAAAGAGAGTTTCAAAAGACTTTCTTCGCCATGTCGGAGATGGTAAAAGTGTTGTATGATGATTAATTGGAACAAAAGAGTCCTTTTCAAAGAGAATATTCAAAGAAAGGAAAAAACGAAGAAGGAAAGGACACTCCTAAATCTCCTCCTTCACCTCCTTCATCTCCATCTTCTTCTTCTTCAAGAACAAGTTCAACTTCTACTACAAGAAAACATTCTAATAAACATAACCTTGATATGCCATTACTTAAACTTGATGTAAAATTTGTTTTTCCTATGTATGATGGAAAAGTTAATGCTGAGAAACTTGATGATTGGGTTAAACAGATGGAGGTATATTGTAATGTGCAACAAATCAAAGATGAGGCAACTAAAATTAGATTGGCATCACCTCGTCTTGAAAGAAAAGCTCTCATCTGGTGGAAAATTAAAATGCAACATGGAACTCAACAAGTTGGTAATATTTTTCCATCATGGCATGATTTTATTTACGCACTTAGAAAATAGTTCTATCCATTGGGGTATAAGAAAAAGAATTTAATTGATTGGAAAAGTCTTAATTTAAGAAAAGGACAGTCGGTGCAGGAATATACATATAAATTTCGTAAGATGGATTTGATGTTAGATGTTCCAATGACTACACAAGAAACTCTTATGAAGTATATAAGATGTTTTCCTACTTATATCCATAACATTGTGTTTATGTTTGGACCTGTTAGCACCAAAAGTCACCTCTGGATTATGGAAGAGGAAATCCCAATACCCATCAGGTTATATGTCACAGTTAATGGATTTAAAGAGGTCAAATGGGGAAGACTCAAGAGAATATTGTTTTAACTCAAAAAACTGGGGCGGTATGCACAAGCAAATAAGGTCTTGATCAACTTCATCTAGTAATTCATAGTAAGGGTGAGTAGGAGGAATACATTGAGGAGAATATGTAAAGGTCTACTGTAGACATCAGGTCTTCTAGCAAGCCTAAGGAGGAAAAACTTTGAAAACAAGATCCTCTTAAATTTGGGGTTTCAAGAAACTGAAAACGCTGTAACTGCATTGTAATCAAACATCCATTACAACACAATCACCACAATCCATGTGAATCCTTTGATCATGAACATTCAATATTAGACATAGA
This sequence comes from Picea glauca, assembly GCA_000966675.3. Lineage (NCBI taxonomy): Eukaryota > Viridiplantae > Streptophyta > Pinopsida > Pinales > Pinaceae > Picea > Picea glauca. The sequence continues at coordinate 162,608 of JZKD02S1673331.1, forward strand.
TAATATTGAAATAGAAGTTGGCTTTCATTAAACAAGAAATATCATATCAAGTTACATAACCAAAGAACCAGAGCTTCATTAAAAAATTACAATATGTGAGCTTAGCTCAACCATCGACCTTAAAAAAATATCAAAACTGAGTATATATACTCAAAATTGTTGCAACTACCAAGAGTGTCATCGGACCCCTGCATTCAAAGCTTCCAGTTGGTGCCCGCTCTATCAGACTATGCATGCATTCTTCTGTCAGATGTGAGCTCAGATCAACATGGGTTTTGCAGGAACATCCATACCTTCCATTTATGGAGTGAGCCAAGGCTTCAACCACCACTCCTTTTTTCATTAAATTCCTTCATTGGGATTAGGACATGACTTAATGCCCAGGGATGTATCATGTGCTTCTAGTGGCCCTTCAACTCAACCCAACACCTTGAAACCATGAAGGTCTCATTCTTTAACTCACACATGCATCTTCTGATTTTGCTGCAGGTCTCATGAAATTCTCACTCTTTTCTTCGCGATCCCAAAGCTCTTGGTGCCATATTCTCCTTCACCGCATTTGTCCTGCATGCGACATCAGGCCATGACCATGGGCCCAACCCCTGGGCCCATCATGATTTTTCATTTCAAGGGCCTTCACATCACTTGACTACAATCTCTTGATACTTGATATTGAAAAATCGACTGACTCAGATGTACGACTTGATCTACTTTGCATTTGACGACTATGATTTATTCCTCGAAATTCCACCTTGGATGGCTCTATGCTATGGGAACCAACCTTTTCTCCTGGACCCGCTTCCATGTGACCTTGGACTGTGAACATGGGCCCAACTTCTGGGTGCATCGCGATTTTTCGTTTCGGGGGTTTTCACTTCGCATGACTACAATCTCCCGATACCTGATATTGCAAAATGGCCCTATTCAGATCGATGGTCAGATCTGCTATGCATCTGAAAACCATGATTGCTTCCATAAAAACCCGAGTCACCAATCATGCACTCAGTGCTTACCTTTTTTCCTTGGGCCCACCTCCTATGTTACCTCGGGCTGTGACCATGGGCCCAACTCCTAGGTGCTTCACGATTTCGCATTTCGGGAACTTGCGCCTTTCTCTATGCTAAAACCTCTGACTAACAAAATCACGATTTCACTTATCTTCTCCCACATGCCCTTATGAATTGAACGATCTAGATCATTTTGCGAGTTTGGACTTCTTGAGTTCTAACAACTCTTACCTCCACACTTCTTGAGTTCTAAAACCGTGAAATGATGATATTTCACTACGTTCCCTTCTGAATCGAACGACTCCTAATGATTTCAGGTCTCAGGAGTTCATATCTTTTATGAACAACTTTAACAATGTTTCGAACTTCCGATTCCCGCGACTATTTTTCACCATTGATCATTCCTGATGAGATCTACAACCCAGATTAAATCTTTTCTCAACCTTTGATCTCGAGCCTTTTCTCCGGCACTAAATTTCGAGCAACTTTTAACCTCCCAAAATAAAGCACGCCACCGATTGATTCGCCTAATGGATCTTTGTTGTCCCAAAACTAAGCCCGCCTATTTGTATTTTAAGCCTGAAATGAGTTTCTCTGCATGTTGCGCTCGAATGTTTCCTATGCAGACCATGAAATTAGATGACCTGCTACCCTTGAAAACTATATGTGATAACATTTGGCTCCACAGGGGATGGCATGCTCCCTACGAGCTTCCAAGAACAAGCAGTTCCAGTCACCTTATGCATTGGGTTATGGAGTCTAGCTCAAAAATTTATGCCGAGGAATACAGGCCAACAAACACCCTATTTTAAATGAAAGAAAATACATGAGCTCCGAAGGAGATTATTTATGTACATTCCTATACTAATTGATTTTTACGTAGTGCTAGGTGAAAGCAAACTTCCACCATAGCCATTCAAGCAACTTTCTATCTGCAAATTTTCTTATTCTGTCAATGATTAATAACAGATAATGCAACTGTGACAATAGAACGGTTACATTCTTCATCTTTCCTCCCAATGTTGAGGTCAGGATAAAGCTGGGTGGCTCCAAAACATGAAGGAAATACAACTCCATTTATTCCTCCATAGTCTCATAGGACAAGCGACAAACTTCAGAAAATTTGCAACAGGTAGCTTGATTTGTCTTGTAGTTGTTCACACCAGGATGAATGTCTCTGGCAAGCACAGGTGGGTGAAAGGATGGTGCAGGCTGACTATTCTCAGGTGATGGCTGCTCACTTACAGGCTCAGGACAGGAACCAAAATTCCCCTTCTTCTCTTCCTCTCCTTCATGGATTTCCCAAGGATCAGATTCATAATCATCATAAATAGGGCCTGTGGGAAAACACTTTTCTTCAATCTATTGCTCAGTGACTTTTTCAAGCCAAGGACGGTTGATTTCATCACAATATTTTTCTTTATTGAATAGAGGATAAGACTCTGTTGTATTTTCTTTTAAATCCTGCATATCTAGCTCAGAATATGATTCATAGTTGTCATACACAGGTTGGCTAGTGCCAGGTGAGATCTGCTTGTTTACAGGTTCTGAACAAGAGATAAACTACGCATTTGGTTCCTCCTTTTCTCCTTCATGGCTCTCCCAAGGATCAAATTCACAATCATAATAAACAGGGACCATGGGAGAGCTCTCCTCTTCATCATCTTCGCTGGGATATTCATGAACAATCGTTTGTTCTTGGTTAGTATTCGACATCACTTTTTCATCACAAGAAGGGCTGCCAAGAACATTTGTTTCCAAGTCGGAATATCCTCTGTATTTTCTTCGTAAGAGCAATAGAAAAATCTTCCTTCAATTTCTCTATACTTACAGAATGTGATTTTATCAGCTCCATCAGCTCCTCCAGGGGATGTCCCTCATCCTCACAGCTTTCGCAAGAATGAACTATGTCATGAACACCATATCTATACTCCTCACAACATTTATGATAGATTAACTTAGAAGAATAAAACTTTTGATAGTGCCTATTGAAAGCTGCATGAAATTCTCCCAGGGAGGATATGCTAGCAGGGGGTATGGAGTGATACCACTGACGAGCATCTCCTGCTAATGAGAACATGAACATCTTCATTAATATATCTTCATTATGTATTTCCCATTGATGCATGAGTTCATGAAACTCATGGAGGTGCTGAGTATGGTTGTCCTTTTTACGCTCTCTAAATATGGGAAAATAATAACTCCATTCATTTGGAGTAGGAACAACATTAGGAAAACCAGGGACAATAGAGAAATTAAAGGGAGAAAAACTTTGAGCCAGGATTTTTTCCATGTCAAACCAATGGAGTCGTCAATCGATCCTTTAATCATGGAGTCACTGGGTGAATGATATGCAGAATGAGTGTGTTTGGTCTTTGTTCACCATCAAAGACCAGATCTGATCGTTGTGTCCCAGGGGGCTCCAGGTGTAGCCAGAGGCAGTCACACTGAAACAATGGAGTTGAGATAGTGGATTCACCTCAGTGGATTCGCTAGGTTCAAGCACAATCTTCAAAGGTTCTGATTTATGATGCACCTTCAGAATCAAAAGTTCGTTGTCATTCTACCTAGGGAAAATCTTCAATTCGTCCCCGACAACGGCGCCAGAAATGTTAGCACCAAAAGTCACCTATCGATTCCAGCAGAGGTAAGCCTAGTACCCATTAGGTTATATGTGACGGTTAATGGATTTAAAAAGGTCAAATGGGGAAGACTCAAGAGAATATCATTTTAACTCACAAAACTGGGGTGGTATGCATAAGAAAATAAGTTCTGGATCAACTTTAGCCAATAAGTCATAGTAAGGATGAGTAGGAGGAAGAAATTGAGGATAAGATGTAAAGGTGTTCTCTGGACATTAGGTCTTCCAACATGCGTAAGGAGGAAAAACTTTGAAAACAAGATCCTCTTGAATTCAGGGTTTCAAGAAACTGAAAACACTATAACTGCACTGAAATTAAACATCCATTACAACACAGTCACCACAATCCATGTGAATCCATCAATCATGAACATTCAGTATCAGACGCAAATAAGATGGAAATAGAAGTTTGATTTCAGTAAACAAGAAATATTATATCAAGTTACATAACCAAAGAACCAAAGATTCATTAAAACATTACAATACAGGAGCTTAGCTCAACCATCGACCTTAACAAAATATCAAAACTGAGTTTATATACTCAAAATTGCTGCAACTACTAGGAGCAATACCGGACCCTTGCATTCAAAGATTCCAGTCAGTGCCCACTCTAGCAAAATGTGTGAGCATTCTTCTGTCAGACACAAGCTTAGATCAGCATGGGTTTTGTAGGAAAATATGCTCGCAGGAGTACCATAGGCTGACGGTTCTGTCCCCATGGCTGGACCTTCCATACCTTCCATTTATGGAGTGAGCCGAGGCTTCAACCACCACTCCTTTTTTCATTAACTTCCTTCATTTGGATCAGGACGGGACTTAACACCTAGGGATCTATCATGCGCTGCTAGTTTCCCTTTGAGTCAACCCAACACCTTGAAACCATGAAGGTCTCGTTCTTTAACTCACATGGGCATATTCAACTTTTGGTGCAGGTCTCGTGAAATTAACGCTCTTTCCTTCACACTCCCAAAGCTCCTGGTGCCAGATTCTCCTTCACCACATTTTTCCTACATGCGACCTTAGGCCGTGACCATGGGCCCAACTCCTGGGCACATCGCAATTTCATGTTTTGGGGGCCTTCACATCACCTGAATACAATCTACCGATACTTGATATTGCAAAATCGACTGACTCAGATGGATCTACTTTGCATCCGAAGACTATGATTTCTTCCTCGGAACTCCACCTTGATCGACTCTATGCTACGGGCGCCAACCTTTTCTCCTGGACCCACTTCCATATGACCTCAGGCTGTGAACATGGGCCCAACTCCTGGGTGCATCCCTATTTCTTGTTTTGTGGGTTTTCACATCGCATGACTACAATCTCCCAATACCCAATATTGTGAAATGTCCCTATTCAGATCGACGATCGAAACTGCTATGCATTCGACAGCTGCGATTGCTTCCTTGAAAACCCGAGTCACCAATCATGCATTGGGTGATTACCTTTTTCCTTGGGACTAGCTCCTATGTGGCCTTGGGTTGTGACCATGGGCCCAACTCCTGGGTTCTTCATGATTTCGCATTTCGGGAACTTGTGCCTTGCACCATTTGAAACGTTTGACTCATGAAATCGTGATTTCTCTTATCTACTGCCACGTGCCCTTCTGAATTGAATGATCAAGATCATTTTGTGTCTTTGGACTTCACGAGTTCTAACAACTCTTGCCACTGCACTTCCTGAGTTCTGAAACCGTGAAATGTTGATCTTTTGCCATGTTCCCTTCTAAATCGGACGACTCCTGCTGATTTCGGGTTTCGAGAGTTTGGATCTTTTATGAACAACTTTAACAACAATTTTAACTCCTGATTCTCGTGACTATTTTTTATCCTTGATCTTTCCCGATGAGATCTACGACCCAGATTAAATATTTTCTCAACCTTTGAGCTTGGGCCTTTTCTCCGGCGCTAAATTTCAAGCAACTTTTAACCTCTCGAAATAAATCACGTCGTTGATTCATTTGCCTAATGGATCTCCGTCATCTCAAAACTGAGAATGCTTGTTTGTATTTTAAGCCTGAAATGAGCTCCTCTGCATGCTTCACTCAAACGTTTCCTGTGCAGACCACAAACTTGGATGACCTACTGCCCTTGAAAATTATATGTGATAACATGACCTATTAATCTTGATGAGGTTTATTTTCAAGAATCGTATATTGAAGAAAGAAAAACTAGAGTTAGTGTATCATGGGAATCATCTTCAAAGAAATATGGAAAAGGAAAAGGGAATGGGAAGAAAGAAAATTTAGCAACAGTAAAGAAAGAGAATCTCTCTTTCAAGCATTGGAAGAAAGAAGGGAACGATGATGAGAATTGTTTTTGATTGCACCTAGAGAAGATACCAAAGTGGTTTAGAGAAAGGAAAGGGAAGAAACAAGTTGCAACAATAACACGACCAATAGACTTGGGGTATGATTCATATGATGAGTCTAAGATCACAACGATTGGTTTGTCAGGTAAAATTGGTGATCATTTTGATTCAAGAAGTAAATTGTTTCATATAAGGGTTATAATGAAACATACTAAGATCGATACATTGATAGATAGTGGATCTCAATCTAACTTAATTTCATAATAAGTGGCTAAGAAATTGGGATTAAACACTAAGATGCATCATAAACCTTATTCACTTAATTGGATAAGAAAAGATCATAAATATCCCATAAAAAAGCAATATATCATAAAGTTTGCAATTACATCTAAGTATGTGGATGAAGTAATATGTGATGTAGTTCCACTAGAAACATGTGGAATGGTCTTAGGAAGCCCTTATTTATATGATCGTAAAGCAATCTTCTACAGGGAACATAATCAATATCACTTAACTAAAGAAGGGACATAATATGTTGTGCATGCTCATCATACAAAATCAAATCAATCTCTTCTAACAATGGAATAATTAAAGAAGGCAGCTTATGCAAGCAATACACCTATAATTGTGCCAAGTAAAGCAATCAATCTTAAGCATGAACATGAGATGGTTGTAGAATGTGTTGGGGTCCTATAATTATAGGTGACTTGATTCTTCAACTATCTATTTGGCATTGCTCTCGTGATGAATACACCTGACTTGCTTGGCTTAGTTGATTTCTCTTATCCCTCCATATTATTATGGTCTTTATCATTCATGGTCATTTTCATCATGTCATGATTTAGTTTTTCATCATTAAATTCATAATCTTGTTTGCTTTGTTTTCCCAAAATTTACCCTATCTCTTTCCCGCTTATGAGACACACGTTTTTCTATCATGCAAACTGAAATCATGGGAACTTGGATAAGGTCACAAGGAAGGAAAACAAATACACCAAGCATTAGATATCAAATATAAGGAGGTGATTGGCATGATTTTAAGGGTTTTGTGGTCATTTGTTGTACATAGGGACAATTTTGCTTCAAAATACGTTTCTAACCAAATGAAGATGAATTTGACAAAATTGAAAGAGGTTTTTGTTAATAATAAACAAAGGAACAAAATTTCTTTCAGTTTATACACAGGTGTTATGATTCAAGAGAAATTCCCAAAATACATTTTCTACAAGTGGGTTGTTGCACTTTTGGACAACTTTAATTCAAGTCAATTTTTCAGGGGTTTGGAGCAATTGTTTTCAATTCTTTATGACTCTATTGTGTAGTAGAATTATACATATTTCCAACCATACCAATTTTATCCCAAAAATACTATGGGAAAGCCTCCAAACATCCTTTGGAAATGGCATTATGTTTCTGTTGTATGGTTTCTATGCTTTTGCAGTTTTTAGTGATCAAATTAAAAATTGAAGTGTGAAGAAATGAGAAATTATTTTTGCAAACTGGAGTAGGTATTTGTTCCAAAAATACCAAATAACACAAACCTCTCTCAGTTTTGTAAAATTGTGTGTTTTTAGAGATATATATCTACATATTTGAGCCTTATTTTTGCAGGAAACACAAAAAAAATTGACAATTTTGGGCATGTATAGAAGCACAGTGAGACCACGCTACGATTTTTCCTAGAGGCTCAAAATTCACTTTTCTCAGTATGGATGAATATATTATGAAGTTTAAATCTCAAATATATCACTGGTGGGACAATTCTGTATCAATTTTGCAGCAAAAAGTCAAAAACTTGGCGAAATATTGCTTTCTGCCCTTGTTTTCACCAAGGCATTGCACTTCTAGACCAGTTGTGGAAAAATCCATTTTTTTTATTCTTGGAGTGGCTATTTTTATTTTTTAATGGTTCAAGAGGATAGTATACATCCTCATATATACAAAACACTCATATTTTTTTTTAACTGATCAAGGGAAGGCCTCCAAAAGTACCCTCAAATATCACGCTACGTTTCTGTAAAATTCGTTGTGTTTTTACCAGGAAATTTTACTAGTAGGATAAATTTTCAATTTCGTTGGTCCAATTTGAATTCCAAAGACGTGGTTGACCTTATGAGGTGTATAGATGATGTAATAAAATGTATATGAATGTATTCATGAAAATTTGAATGTAATTAAAGGGTCATTAAAGTCATTCAAACAGTTAGAGTAAAAAGGGGAAAACAATTTTTGACTTCCTAGTCTTTAGTTTAGCTGGAGATTTTCTTGTGATTTGCTCCTATAATAAAGAATTCGACCCCTGAGATGGTGAAATTTGTTTTGTATCTATATGTATACCCAAGAGAGTCAAGAAAAAGGTTGTACCTGAAGGGAAGGATGGTATGGAAATATTATCATCTACTGTAAAGATGTTCAACAGGTTGTAAGTGACTTTTTGGATGAATATTAAGACATTTTGTTTCCAGATTCCTGTGTCATGATCATGTGGTGAAGTGATTCTTGATGTAATTTTTCATTCTCTTGTTTAACATATTTTTTTATTTTCTTATTATTTATAATAATATTATGTTCATGATTTGACTAAAACACCATGTTCAGGATTTAAGCAATATTTATGTTTCCTTCCAAGTTTGAATGTAGAATTCAGATAATATCTTCTCTGCATTTGGATTGAACCCTAACATAATCTTCCTTTCCATGTCACAAACTCAAAGGATCCACTGATATGATTACCTTTCCCGGTTACATTTTGTCTCCATTATTCATTCATCTATTCATCTTAACCTCTTGACTCCATTTTTCCCAATGGTCCTCTTTTGTTGTCTCAACCAAAAACTCTAAAACCAAATCCTATTCTACATAGCTAGCCTAATATCCAATCCAAACAAATATATATCATATAGAGAGATCCCTCTTTGAGACTTGGAGGGATAGATCCTTGACTCCAAGGGGTTTTGTGGTTACCTCTGTCAATTTCTCGCTCAGCCTGAGAAATTATGGAGTCCTAACATAATGGTGACCATACTGGGGAGATTTCTCCAATTGTGCACTTCAAGTTACAGATCTAATCACCGATGGTGGACATTGGCCAGACACAAGAAGGATGAAATCTTTCACCTGGCGAATCCGATCTCTAGATTAGTTCTAATTCGAAGACTCCACTGGAGGAAGAACCTGACATGACAAAGAAATTTGGAAGGATCAGGTATTCAAGCTCAAATTGTATTCAATACATTGTTGGTTTTATCTATAATTATATTATCTCCTATTATAAGCTTGGTCAATAATTTATTGCTTAAATTCATAATGATCAGTTTCAAGATGAAGAACCTCAAAGGATTCAACATTTACCTATATCTATGGTACACACTCCAATATCTGTAGATAGCCCATTGAGACACAAACCTCCTCCTTTATCTCCTACCATTGTTGAAATTCCAATTAGATATAAGACCATTTATTTACCTCTTGTACCTACAAAAATCCCAAACAGATACAAGCCCCTAGATTTTCCTTCTATTCTCCATGACCTCCCTGCCAATTATAGCAATAATCTGCCCAGGTTTGATGGAGAAAATGCAAAGATCACTGCTGAAAAACACATCCAAAGTATTGATGATTTTCTTGATTTGTTTGAGGTGGAAGAAGATGATGTATGTATCAGGATGTTTTACCTATCATTGCAAGGTAAAGTCAAAAATTGGTTTAAGAATCTTCCAGCTGCAAGCATTTGAAATTTCCATCAATTCTTGCAAGTTTTTCTAGATCGATGGGTGACCATGAGAAATGTATTTCTCTTCCTAGAAGAGTGTGACCATTTGAAAAGACAACTAGGGGAAATAGTACATCAGTTTTCAACAAGGTTCAATAAGGTATATCATCCAATGCCTGCTGATATAAGGCCACCCACAGGATCAACTCACTTGCATTTCCCAGGTGCCTTTGATCCTGAGATGGCATTCCAATTAAGAGAAAGGAACATTACAATGCTTGAATAAATGAGAAAGATTGCAGTTGATGTGGAAGATAAATTTCTGAACAAAAGGTCCAACCTAAGGGCATAAGATAAAGATATAATAGAAAAGGAAAATCTGATATCTTCAAAAATGAAATTAGATATTCTGACCAACACAGTCAATGAGATGATGCAGAGGATTAGTAGAAAAGAGTAACTTGTTGTTCAAAGACCTTATGTTCCATTAGTGCCAGAAAGGACAAAGATCAATGTCCCCAAGATGTTTTCATCTCAGCCTCAGTATTCTGAACCACCAATCAATTATTTCATGTACTAAATTCACAATATATCCAAAGATGAAGTGCAAAATCAGATGGTGATGTAAAAACCTCCTGAGATGATGTGCATGTTTGATGACCTTGCATATGTTGATGATTTTCTAGGATATGATCATCAGGGTGATGATTATGGGGTTGATTTTGATGATGAATTCTCAGAGAAACAAACACTATGTTCATGGGAAGAAGAAGTCCAATTATCACAATGCCAATATGATAATCAAACTCTTCATACTAATCAAGATTGCAAGGAGGAAAATGCAGAAAATTTTCAAGAAAGTACAAACTACTTGCCTCTATGTTTTTCCTCACTCCTGAGAAAACATTGCAAGTAGATTTTAAATAGTAAGAATGAGGAGTGTTTTGATGAACCAATTGAGGAAAACATGGATGATATATAACCTTCTTCAGATCTGGAGGTGCATCCCTTGAATATTTTTGAATGTCAAACCTCAGATGAAATCATAGAGCATGGGACAGGTAATGACCTGATCTATTTTGATTCCTTTCCCTTATGATTTTCTTCATTTCAGACCGTGAGAGGGAATCATAGTCATATTTTGGTTGAGAATCACAGTGTAAGCCATGAAATTCCAATAGAACCAATGTCATGGTCATCTAAAGCACTTTATGACCCAATAGATGATATGTTGGATAGCTTGTGTTTTCAAAGTCAATTTTTTACCCCTAATGATTTCAAGAGATGTAATGATATGGATATGACTAGATAGTCATCTCCAATGTCTTGTTTGGTAGAAGTATTAGTACACAACTCATTAGATCAAATACAAGTATGTTCCGAGTCACTAGAAGACATAGAGAACACATGTGTGGCACCTGGTCATGAGGTTGAATTGACTAATTCAGAATATTCAGTAATGGGTCAAGTCTATATTGATCCAATGGCTATTTATATGGAGAAATTGTTCATCACAGAGCCACAATGCATTCCCAAAATTTCTGTTTTCTTTCAGGTTTATCAAGCTCCTTGTGATGAGGATCAGGCTAGAAATATCCACTACATATCATTAACAACTATGTTTCTAAGTTGGGTAAAAAACAATGAAAGGGCCAAGGCATCAGATTCAATATTTGATTGGTTATATTGGATATTTCATATTGATTGAGTTTGTTCATTCTCAGGTTATAATAGGATGTATGTACATAAATAATATCATCAGATCAACATCTTTTAATGTCATATTTACAATATGAAAATAAGCTTGTTGGGAAAACATGCTTTCCATTTCATTTCTGTGTCACTTTGAAGATTTAGTCAAGTTTGGAATAGGTACATGGTGTATATTTTGGGATAAGCCCAATGGATAAGGCATTGGTCTATGTGTTCATAGTTCTATGGTTCTTTTCACCTCTTGAAAGAGATTCCATCCCCAGGTGGAGCTTATGTTAGGGTCCTATAATTATAGGTGACTTGATTATTCAACTATCTATTTGGCATTGCTCTTGTGATGAAGACACCTGGCTTGCCTGGCTTAGTTGATTTCACTTATCCCTCCATATTCTTATGGTATTTATCATTCATGGTCATTTTCGTCATGTCATGAGTTAGTGGGTTATCATTAAATTCGTAATCTCGTTTCCTCTATTTTCCCAAAGTTTACCCTATCTCTTTCCCCCTTATCAGAACAAAGTTCTTCTATCATGCAAATTGAAATCAAGGGAACTTGGAGAAGGTCATGAGGAAGGAAACCAGATACACCAAGCATAAGAGATCAAAGATAAGGAGGTGATTGGCATGATTTTTAGGGTTTTGTGGTTATTTGTTGTACATAGGGACAATTTTTCTTCAAAATAAGTTTCTGGCCAAATGAAGAGGAATTTGACAAAAGTGAAAGAATGTTTTTGTCAATAATAAACAAAGTAACACAAACCTCCTTCAATTTATACACGTGTGTTATGATTCAATAGGAATTCCCAAAATACAGTTGCTACAAGTGGGTTGTTGCAGTTTTGGACATCTTTACTTCAAGTCAGTTTTTCAGGGGTTTGGAGCAAGGTTTTTCAATTCTTGATGACTCTATTGTGTAGTAGACATCTCCATATTTCCAACCATACCAATTTCGTCCCAAAAATCCTCTGTGAAAGCCTCCAAACATCCTTTTTAAATGGCACTATGTTTTTTTTGTATGGTCGCTACGCTTCTGCAGTTTTTAGTGACCAAATTAAAAATTGAAGTCTGAACAAATGAGAAATTATTTTTGAAACATGGAGGAGGTTTTTGTTCCAAACATACCAGAAAACAAAATCCTCTCTCATTTTTGTAAATTTTTTTATTTTTAGAGATATATATCTACATATTTGAGCCTTAATTTTGCAGAAAACACAGAAAAATTGACAATTTCGGGCATGTACAGAAGCACAACGAGCCCATGCTACGCTTTTTCCTGGAGGCTCCAAATTCACTTTTCTCAGCATGGATGAATATATTATGAAGTTTAAATCTAAAATATATCAATGGTGGGCCATTTATCTATCAAATTTTCATCAAAAAGTAAAAAAACGTGGCGAAATATTGCTTTCTGCCCTTGTTTTCACCAAGGCACTGCACTTCTAGACCAGTTGTGGAAAAATAGTTTTTTTTTTTATTTTTTATTTTTTATTTCTTGGAGTGGCTATTTTTCTTGTGTAATGGTTTAGGCGCATAGTAGACATCCTCAGTTATCCAGAAAACACATCCTTTTTTAAAAATGATCAAGGGAAGGCCTCCAAAAGTACCCTCAAAGATCATGCTATGTTTTTGTAAAATTCGTTGTGTTTTTACTAGGAAATTTTACCAGCAGAATAAATTTTCAATTTACTTGGTCCAATTCGAATTCCAAAGATGTGGTTGACCTTATGAGGTGTCTAGATGATGTAATAAAATGTATATGAATTGATTCATGAAAAATTGAATGTAATTAAAGGGTCATTAAAGTCAGTCAAACAGTTAGAATAAAAAGGGGAAAACAATTTTTTACTTCCTAGTCTTCAGTTTAGTTGGGGATTTTCTTGTGATTTGATCCTATAATGAAGAATTCGACCCCTCGGATGGGGAAAGTTGTTTTGTATATATATGTAGACCCAAGAGAGTCAATAAAAAGGTTGGACCTGAAGGGAAGGATGGTATGGAAAGATTATCATCTACTGTAAAGATGTTTAGCAGGATGTAAGTGACTTTTTGGATGAACATTAAGACATTTTGTTTCCAGATTCTTGTGTCATGATCATGTGGTGAAGTTCTTCTTGATGTAATTTTTCGTTCTCTTTTTTCAAATATTGTTTTCTTTCCTTATTTTTTATAAGAATATTATGTTCAGGATTTGTCTCAAACACCACGTTCAGGCTTTAAGTAATATTTATGTTTTCTTCCAAGTTTGAATGTAGAATTCAGATAATCTCTGCTATGCATTTGGATTGAACCCTAACCTACTCTTCCTTTCCATCTCACAAACTCAAAGGATCCAATGACATGATTACCTTTCATGGATACATTTTTTCTTTGTTATTCATTCTTCTAATCATCTTAACTTCTTGACTCCATTTTTCCTAATGGTCCTCTTTTGTTGTCTCAACCAAAAAATCTATCCTTGATTCCAAGTGTTTTTATGGTTACCTCTGTCATTTCTCCCTTAGCCTGAGAAATTATAGATTGTTAACATAATGGAAGTTCAATCATACTTTGCTTCAAGATAATTTAATGTCATGCAATCCCATCAAACATATTGGTTCAATTTCAGTCATATTTCTGATATTATCATTGCTAATGTTTTCTACATGGATGATAGTGAATTCAGTAAGATGTGAATGAGTTCAAATGGATAACAATATTATTTCAATTGTCATGGTTCTTTTGCAATTGATTATGATGCGATATGTGCATGGGACATAGTTTAAAGATAAAGGACAAGTGTGGAGGCCTATCTCACACTTGATGACTAGTTAATACCCTTTTGGAGGACCAAAAGGTATTAGTGGGGAGGTGTGATCCAACTGGATCTAGAAAGGCCTAAAAATAAAATTTCTAAGAATCGGATGAAACTAGTGCCATTGCATAGGGCTCGTCATGTCGATTCTGGCCATATATATTTTTTTTCGAAAATGGACACCGTATGTGAAAGTTATCACATTCTGAACTTTTTCCCAAACAGGAAAAAATTCAAAGTCAATAGATCAAAGTCAATGGATGATGTCATCAGTATGGAATATGATGTCAACAGTACATCATTTTGACGTTATTATGATACATGGCAACACCAAAACGTGACATGTGTTAGTCATTTTTGGCATTTTCAGGCTGAGTTGGCATGGTACGGATTTGACACATGGAATATATGGATGCTGAAATGGTAGTATATATGATGAATTGGCCCAGCGACAGGTTGACGCATGGTAGACATGTGGCTATATGAATTGATAGGTGGTAGTGATGTGGCACGCTTGAGCATGACATGTGGTAGGCGACTGACTGTGCATTTGAGTTGGTGTTGACTGTACAGGTGATTGTGATGGTGACTGGATGTATGATGGAAAATATAGAGGTGACACATGGCCTGATCATAGGGCTCCATGTGGAACCCCAGATAAGGCCAACAAGGGTCGGTTCAAAACAAATCGTTACAACCTCCGTAGAGTTCGACCACCCGACCTCCACCTCAAGCCAAGACTTCAAAAAAATCGATGGATCGACCAGTATACATATGGTTCTTATTAACCATATGACCACAATATTATTTATTGTGGATATTGGCAGTATTTGGGGGTAAATCCCGATCAGCAGGGGGCTATCCCAACCAACTAGGACCATGACCAGGAACCAAGGACAGAAGACCAGGGGCTAGCACCAAAGTGTAGCAGCAATACACGACTACATGGCCCTCTACGTGACCAAGGGCCCGAGGGAAAAGGCGTGTAGTCCATATA
Organism: Picea glauca; assembly: GCA_000966675.3. Taxonomy (NCBI): domain Eukaryota; kingdom Viridiplantae; phylum Streptophyta; class Pinopsida; order Pinales; family Pinaceae; genus Picea; species Picea glauca. The sequence goes on from JZKD02S1673331.1 coordinate 177,782, forward strand.
TTTTGTAGAAGTGGGTTTTTAACTTTGGTTTTGGATTTTTTTATTGTTAAATGTGCTGATTTTATTGGATTTTTTCTCAAAACTGGGGGACTTGGAGCCTTTTTTTATGCCAGATCTTAGGAGGTGAAACCCAACTAGAATCATACATAAAGAATAGGTTTTTGAAAGTCCAAGAAGGTTCATAATAGGAGAAATGTTGAAGAATTGTGAGGTCCAAGCCATTATCATGTAGGGAAGCCATTGAGGAAGCGAACTTTGAAGGCTATTTATGGGAGCTATGCTCATCCTTTTTTAGTGCCATCAATTGTTTTGGTTTACTGAGGTCAAGAAAAACACATACAGACCAGTTTCTAATCCATTTTAGATATTTTTGACGTAATTTTTCAACATTGAAGATTAATAAGAAATCCTCCCCCACTGAGACAAAGGCCTGAAGATGTAGGCAACCTTGTTGAACTCCATTAACAATCTTGGTGTTATGGTTTTTTGTTCTTAATGTTTAATTTTTGTTCTGTATTCTTTATGATGGAGGAAAAATTCTTTATTAAAATCTTCTTCTTCTCTTAATTCCTAAGTGGTAAATCAACTCATGCATAAACTTAACCATAGTCTTTAAAAGATCAGTTTTGGATCATGCAAAACCCATAAATACAAAGAAGTGTCCCCATTATAGAGAAAGATGTTGAACGTAAAACTATCAAGATGAGCCAGTTGTAATTTGGAATAGGTGGGTGGCTACCAATATCCACCTGGATCAATCCCCCTCAACATTACCCAAATAAGTTTCAAACCCATGACCCTGCTCTCGTATGACTATTGGACACACGAAAATAGATAGGTGTGAGATACATTAATTCATCAATATCATACATATATAAATACATAATTTTGGATGACCTCTAGATTCATATTCAAAGGTATCTTAGACACCCTACAACGGTTATGTCTTGTGAAATCTCATATTACTTCTTCGAGTAACCCCAAACAAATTTTTTTTCCAACATATTCCTATATAAAAATTCCAATACAATGTTATAAATAGGTGTAAAATCACAAACTACACATTATGCAAGTTGAACCACTAAATTTGGCTCTAAATTGAGACTAGGGAATGCATTTTACTCTGAGGTAGATTTGCATTCAAATTTACATGAAATAAAAAATAAAGGTGCATGAAATGAACCTCTCATGTTCTTCAATTGAACTTTATATGCATAGGTAAATTTACCATTTATCAAACTCCATCTTAAAACTGATAAAACAATTTTTGGAGCAACAAGGAAGCTTGGGCATGCATTTTAATTTTTTCACTTAATATAATTTTGACCTTGCAAATTACAAGGAAAAAATTGTCTCTTTTTCACATCCACCCTTTTAAAACATGTAATTGAAAAATAAACAACATGAATAGGTCTACTATGATAAGACACACACCCGAAAACATGCACAACACAAATCTAAGATATAATAATACCTTGGGTTTTTTTTTACAAACAAGTTCTACATTTTGAGGGTTTTAGTAGGCATATATTGCCTATTTTTGCGCAGAATAGTATTTTTAACTGAAAATGCAAAATTGACCTTGCTCTCTCATAACCCACCATCCTCTAATTCATCAAAATGTCGTGAACCTTTATGCATAGAAATCATCCTTTTTGGAGTGTAAATGCACTACTAATTGCACAAACATGTTATAAATATTGTAATCATGAATTTACAAATTAAATCCTAAACTATGGAGCCTTTGCTAACCTTTGACATGAAGTTTCATATAGCCAACTTTAACAATTTAACCCTTTGGTTTTACAGAGCATTTTTTAGCCTTTATGCACATGAGGTAGGTTTCTTTCTTAACATTCCAATATAATATTATATATAGGTGTAAAATAACAAACAATGCCTTATTCAAGTTGAACCACTCAATTTGGCGGAAAATTAAGACTAGGGTGTCAATTTTACTCAAAGATAATTTTGCATTTAAATTTACATGAAGTCCCAAATTGTTATAACCCTAATTTGCACCAGATATTCTTACCTGGCATCAGGCCATCTCATTTTACATATTTTTCCAAGCCACTACTGAACAACTCTTCTTAAAAACACCCTTTTTGAAGGCACGTGCGCCATGCTCCACTATTGCATGTGTGTATGTGCTAGCTGACCCACTACATCCCGCGTATACCTACAAAAGCATGAAAAATGGAAAGTTGCAGATGAAACTCACACTTTTGGGTATGCTACCTAAACTGTTTGACCACCCATAGCTGGTCACTCGACCAAATACCTAGCCCTTTAGGTATTTGGTTGAGTGAATGGCTATGGGCGGTCAAACGATTTAGGTAACTTACCCAAAATTGTGAGTTTCGTCTGCAACTTCCCATTTTTCGTGCTTTTGTAGGTATATGTGGGTTGTAGTGGGTCAGCTAGCATATACATGCATGCAGTAGTGGATACTAGCATATACATATACATGTAGTAGAAGTATCAAGTTCTCTTGGGATACGAGGATACTTCTACTAAATATGAAGCTTGGTGCATTGATTGCCTTGCTGAAGAAGTTGTCTTGCTTAGCTTGTTGAAGGTTGTCATGAATCTACTACTAGAGGGGTTGAATCCATTCAACCAATCTAGCTGCATGATCTACCTGAGTGTGGGAGGACTCTATCGGTGAAGATGAAACATGAAGAGTATGAAGGGTTTTGTTATAACCTTTCTTGATTGGGCAGTGTGGAGGCACCCCTATAGGTGAAACAAGACCATCTTGGTACTCTTCTACAATATTGTTGATCTGCTTCTGCTAGATAGAAAGGTATTGGGATGAGGTTGTAGTGGTTGCAGTGTCCTTTTGTTCACCTTCTGATTGGATTGTGAAGAGGCTAAACTTTGCAGTATGAGAGATTACTTTGTGGCATTGTTTTGGTGGGACAATAGTTGGAACTACCTCTAGTATCCTGTATAGTTGACCCCCCATGTTATTGGAAAAATCCGTAAGTGTAGACACAAACCGATCTCCCTAGATCCACCTGGATCTAGAACAAAGCAAGACAGAATAATACTCTTTCCCTAGATTTCAACTATTGAATGAACTAGGAGGCAAGAGTCATGAACACATCTTATGATCGCTTCCTTGGGTCTTTGTTGTTCCAGCTTCATTCCAATGCTCTTGTGTCGTCAAGAACATAACAATACAAACCAATTGAAGTGAAGACAACTCAATATATTCAACAGTTAATCTATGTATATGATCAAGGAGTTATACAATAAAGTGACATTAGCTTTATGGGAAAGAATCATAT